>CM028342.1:17149981-17290380 GCA_016618105.1 Dendrobium huoshanense
CAATAATTTCAAATCCATTTCCTATAGGTGATACTGGGTCCATACCCACTGTGTTTAGTCAGGTGTGGTGATGTTGATCCAAAATCCCTAATTTAAATCTTTTTTTCAGAGGTGATATTGGGTCCATACCCACCTAGGAATTAGGTGGGTGTGGTAGATCCAATATCCCTAATCCCAACCCAATTCTATAGGTGATACTGGGTCCATGCCAACTTGTGTTAGTCAGGTGTGGTTATGTTGATCCAATGTCCCTAATTCAAATATATTTTCTATAGGTGATACTGGGTCCATACCCACCTGTGTTAGTCAGGTGTGGTGATGTTGATCCGATGTCCCTAATTTAAATCTATTTTTCAGAGGGGATACTGGGTCCATACCCACCTAGGTTAATTAGTGTGTGGTGTGGTAGATCCAATATCCCTAATCCCAACCCACTTTCTATAGGTGATACTGGGTCCATGCCTACCTGTGTTAATCAGGTGTGGTAATGTTGATCAAATGTTCTAATTCAAACCAATTTTCTAGATGTGATATTGGGTCCATACCCACCTGTGTTAGTCAGGTGTGGTGTGGTAGATCCAATATCCTTAATTCCAACCTACTTTCTTTAGGTGATACTGGGTCCATACCAACCTGTGTTAGTCAGGTGTGATTATGTTGATCCAATGTCCCTAATTCAAATCTATTTTTCATAGGTGATATTGAGTCCATGCCTACCTGTGTTAGTCAGGTGTGGTTATGTTGATCCAATATCCCTATATAAGTTTCCTTCTCTTATCGATCATGATACGATAGTCGTTCTTCCCCTGCCACTTGTACATATCCCTCTGTATAGATATAACTCTAAAGGATCTTCTACTTTTCGGCAGTCCGTGGCTACGACGATTTGTCCTCTACCACGTGATGTTCGTTGTACAAAGTATGAGATTATCCTTTGTAGTTGTATGTAAATACGCCGTAGGGATGTTTTGTACTCGCACTCATGCCCACCAATCGCTCTGGTGTTGTGGCATGAAATCTCTTTTTCTGTCCCTTCTTTCAGGGTTGACTTTCCCCAGTTTCACTTGTCACCTTCAAGTGTGGTCTGGGATACCAAAATTACTAATTCGGATCTCTATGGAATGTGATACTGGGTCCATCCATGACCTACACTAGTCAAATGTAGTGATGTTGATCCATTGTCACTATATGATTTTTTCTACAAAATTGTTATGATATTCGTGTTCCCCAGTTCATTCATATGAGTTGAATGTGGCCTGGGTTACCAAAGCCAATGCCTCATTTCTTTACAAATCATGTTTGCATATTTCTCTTTCCCCAGTTTTACTCATGTGGCGAGTATGACCTGGGTTATCAAAGCCAACAATTTTCCTCTTTTATGTTCCAGTATACTTGATCTATGTCTGTGAACATAATGTAAAAAAAAAAAAAAAAAAATGAAGTTAAAAAGAGGGAAACTCTTAGTTGAGTAGAATCGGTTGCCCTTGTCACAAGAGGAACTCGGTTCTACACTTCAAAAGCCCAAAGTCCCTCCAAATTCTCTTCTTTGTCTCTCCTTAAAAATTTTTT
The DNA here is from genome assembly GCA_016618105.1 of Dendrobium huoshanense. NCBI lineage: Eukaryota > Viridiplantae > Streptophyta > Magnoliopsida > Asparagales > Orchidaceae > Dendrobium > Dendrobium huoshanense. Next base: position 17,151,551 of record CM028342.1, read on the forward strand.
ATGATTGCTTAGGAGATGACTCTATGTCCATTTCTTCTATTATGGTCACTTATAATTGGATGTTATTCTCCTTCACTCGTGATGTGGTACATCTTACCCTAGGTGTTAACATCACTTCTTTGTGGATTTTGATCTTCTAGTAGAAAGTCAATCCATTTCTTCCTTTAGTGACATAATTTCTCATGGAGGTTTTGTCCTTAGCTGCAAGTGCAATCTCTCTGAATGCATAAATGTTTCTTGCACTTCTCACAGGGTCCCATCAATTAGTATGGGTGCTACCACTGTGGTTTCCTTGTAATCATTGGCTTTGACATGATTATGATTCTTAGTGGCAAGTGTGTCCCTTCGCCACTTCTATTATACTTTCTTTAGCGTGAGACTATTCTTTCCATTCGGCTGTTTGTATGTTCCTCCTTGTTTAGAGAGATATACACCAGTCAATTATTTCATATTGTACATGATTCCATTTTATCTAAGGAATTCTACTTGTATTTAATTGCTCATGGCCACGACGATTTGTCCTCTACCATGTGGTAACTAGAATATGAGCTTGAGATTTCTTAGATAATGAATTATTTGCTGCTTTGTCTTTCTCACAGCACCACGCACATGAGCGTTGGGTGGTTGTTGAGCTTCTTTCCTCTTCCTATCGCCACGGCAGATGTGCCGGACGATAGTAGAGTGTACTTTTCCTCTTCCTATCACTTTGGCATATACGCCAGTGATAGTAGAGTGTTTCTTGTCCTCTCCTTATCGCCTCGGCAGCTGCGCCAGGTGGTAGTTGAGTGTTCTTTTGTAATCATTGATCCTTGATATGGTTGTTATTTTTAGTGGCAAGTGTGTCCCCTCGTCACTCCCATTGATCTTGCCTTAATATGAGATTATCCTTTCTACTCAACTGTTCGTATGTTCCTCTTTGTAGAGAGATATACATCAGTCGATTGTTTCAAGTTGCATGATTTCAATTTTACCTAAGAAGTCCTACTTATGTTTTGATTACTCATGGCCACGACGATTTGTCCTCTACCATGTGATAATTGAAATATAAGTTTGAGATTTTCTTAGATGATGGATTACTTACTTTTCTTTCCCTCACAGCACCACGTACTTGTGCGTTGGGTGGTTGTAGAGGTAGAGGGTTTCTACTCTTTGTTTCGCCGTTTCGAATATGGTCAGGCAGACATTGAGTCATCCTCATTCACTGTTGCGATCTGGTCAGGTGAATGTTGGATTTTGTCTTTTGTTCTGCTGTTGCGATCTGGTCAGGCAGACATTAGACCTTTTGGGAAGCTCTTTATTCATTGTTGCGAATATGGTCAGATGAATATTGAGCTGTTCTCATTCGCCGTTGCGAATATGGTCAGGCGAATGCTGAACTCCCTTGCTCTTTTCACCCTTTGTCTCGCTGTTGCGATTTGGTCAGGCGAACATTGGGTTGTCCTCATTCACTGTTGCGATCTGGTCAGGTGAATGTTAGGCTTACTTCTTTTGTCCCACCGTTGCGATTTTGGTCAGGTGGACATTAGAATTTCGGGAGGGCTCATTATTCGCTGTTGCGAATATGGTCAGGCGGATTTTGAGCCATTTTCATTCGCTGTTGCGATCTGGTCAGGCGAATGTTGACTCCCCTTTCTGGTTGGGTGCCCGACAGAGTCCCTGGGAGGCATACTTCACCACCTCTTCATTCCCCCTGTTTTATTTCCTGTTTGGGGGTTGTTGAGTTTTCTTCTGATTCTTTGTTTCGCCATTTCGAATAAGGTCAGGCAAACATTGGGTCATCCTCATTCACTGTTGCGATCTGGTCAGGTGAATGTTGGATTTTGTCTTTTGTTCTGCTGTTGCGATCTGGTCAGGCAGACATTAGACCTTTTGGGAAGCTCTTTATTCGTTGTTGCGAATATGGTCAGATGAATATTGAGCTGTTCTCATTCGCTGTTGCGATCTGGTCAGGCGAATGCTGAACTCCCTTTCTCTTTCCCCCTTTGTCTCACTGTTGCGATCTGGTCAGGCAAACATCGGGTCGTCCTCATTCACTGTTGCGATCTGGTCAGGTGAATGTTGGACTTCTTTCTTTTGTTCCACTGTTGCGATTTTGGTCAGGTGGGCATTAGACCTTTTGGGAAGCTCTTTATTCGCTGTTGCGAATATGGTCAGGTGGATATTGAGCTGTTCTCATTCGCTGTTGCGAATATGGTCAGGTGAATGTAGAACTCCCTCTCTTTTCTTACTCCTTGTTTGCTGTTTCGAACATGGTCAAGCAAACCCGGAGTTGTCCCCGTTCGCTGTTGCGAATATGGTCAGGTGGATGTGGGACCTCCTTTCTTTTCTCTATTCTGCTATTGCGATGTGGTCAGGCAGATAGATGATTTCTTTACTTTTGATTACTATTGTTTTCCTATGATTATCACTTTGCCGTTTGATATGATTTTCAAGCCATTGTTGAATTCCCTTCTCCTCGCATCATATTAAACATGTGCTTTGGATGATCGTTGAATTCCATCTTGTTCTTTGTGAGCTTGTTTCAATTTGACTCATGTGAGCATGAGACTTCTTTCTCCTTTTCTGCCACTTTGGTTTGGTAGATCGTTGAGTTGCTTTCCTTGACTCTCTCTCATGGTTGATCTAGTTCTTTTACTTGACCTTAGAGTTGTATCTTCCTAGAGTTAGGGAGGTCAACGCCAACACGTACGGTTCACTAGTCGTTCGCCGCACTTGTTGGGGGTCCGTTTGTTGACCTCGTTTTTGGCTCGAGCGCGCCCGAGAGTTCTTTGATCGATTTAATCGAACCTCGTCGAGTCCAATTCAAGCTCGAATCGACCCGTTCTGAGCCAGATGCAACTCAACTATGTTTGATTAGAATTGACTAATTCATTCTGGTCGCACTGTACCCAATTTGATTTAATTATTGATTGTTTTAAATCCAAATTCGTGAGATTAATTTTTCTGCGCCGGCTTGAGTCCGAGTTGACTCGGATCGAGCCAAATCCGGACTCGAGTCTTACCCAATCTTAGCCAAATTTGACCCGAGTCAGCTCAATTTAGTTCCACTGAAATCCATTTGGCTTTCCAAATAGTTTGAATCTATTTTCTTGATCCCAAGCTGCCTCGACTCGACGGTCTTGATCTTTCCGAAATGCGGAACCTGCTGTTGCCAGGCCATTCAGTCGCACGAGCCCTTGAATGAGAGAACGGTTCAAGCGACTTTAAGCAGAAGCAGACTGGCGTAATGCCATTTTTTCGGTGTCTTCGAGCAGAGCAGAACGTCAGGAGACGTTAGAAGCTCGAGGAAGCCTTCAGCTCGCTCATTCAGACAGACTCCCCCTCTCTCTCTCTCGGTTTTCCCTTGCTCTCAGGCGCCCGAAAGCCCTCTCCCGGCTCTCGATCTCTCCCTCTGTTCGCAAAACGAGCCAGGCCGAGCTCCCGCTCCCGTCGTTCTTGCCTCCGTCTGAGTCTAGAAGCCAGCATCCTCTCCCTCTCTTTCGCTCTTGTTCGAAAGCAGCCCTAGGCAAATCCCGAACCCGACCTCCCTCTTCTCCCTCTCTCGTTTTCTCTGTCCCGAGTCGGCGCCAGGAGACGGAGGCCGGCCGAAGCTCCGCCTGCGTTCGCGAATCCCGTCTGAAGCCGTTGAGACTGCCGACTTCCCTTCTCTCGACGCTCGGACCGGTCCAGATCTCTCCTCCAAGCTGCAGGTAACCCTTCCCTCCTCTTCCTTCTTCTATCTTCTTGTTCTTCTTCTTCTTCTCCACCTTCCTTTTCTTCTTCTTCTTTTGTTTCTTTTCTTCCCCTTCATTCTCGCCTTATGCAGTTAAGGTGCCTTCATCCATATGTGGTTGAGAGAGCTTGGTTTCTATTACAAATAATTTGATTATGCATTCATGGCCATTGTTTAATTTTGTTGTTTTGGTTTGTTATCAAGTGGTGTTGAAGTTCTCTTAAAAATGAACATGGGTATTGCCAAACATGAGAGATTTTTGTTAGGTATAAACAAGGGTTGGTTGATTTGTGTTATTTTGATAGTAAATAAGTAGTGTAAATCATGTCATATAGCTTAAAGCTCTATGTGTGAATGTTGGCAAGTTTTGAGAAGCCATGTTAGTTCCTTGGCAAAATATGCATATGAAATGTTTGTGATAATGCCTATTAAGAATCGATAAAGTTTTTTTTTTATAAAAGTGGGAATTTCGTAAGTTTCTTTGGAAAGTTTGTATCGCCGGCATGAGTAAATCTTATGTGGTTTGTCCCCTCTCCTCTATGGTTTCTACAAAGTATAGTTAATGTTATTTAGGAAGGGGCTTCTTCTTTATAAATACTTGCTACATGAGAATATTGTGAGCTTACAAGTAAAGTATTTTTGTTCTCTTTCGTCTTTCAAACAACGACAACGATTGTGTTTGGTGAATTGCTCTTGGAAGAGGTGTTTTAGTAATTTTCTTCGAAGCATGTGTTGCTAGTACATATCAATACGCTTTAGCTTAAGCATCGAAATTTTGGCAATTCATTTAGAGGTGTAATGTTGGGTCATAAAGGATCATTGTCGCTTTCCTTTGTTTTAAGATTTTGGTAAATTTTAAATAGAATATTTTGTGATGGTTTCAACTAGGCATGAATGTAAAGAGTTTGTGAGGATTTGTAACTACAATGCCATGACATCCATGCTAGTTTTCTACATGAAACCTTACAAGCATTGCATATAAGTTATTTTATGGGATGTTGTTGAAGGAAGAGTTAAAAAAAAAGCTTTATTTGAATGAAAACTTTTTGTCTCAAGTTTCTTTGATCGTTTACATTTAGCTATGAAAGAAACTTTGTTAATGCGTGATGGGTATTATCTTGTTGTCTCGCCCATGGTTTACATCACGAACCTCAATGTGTAGATTATGGAATATTGTAAAGTTTGTCATTCTTCACAAAATGCATATGTAGGAAGATTTGAGTTGGAACCTTTACATCTTTGATATTCCACTTATAAACTACTTTGTTTGCATCACTATGAGAATTTGTCGGAAAAACTTTCATATGTATTCATGTTGTAAATGCTTGTTTTGGGGTATGAGAGTAAATTCATGAACTTGAATTAGAAAATTACTTGGAATTGTTAGTGGCATGTAGCATGAAAAATACAAACTCGTCGGAATGAATTCTTGTCTACACCAAATCATGTGATAAACGAAATACTTATGTCTATGATTAGTAAATGTTTATATATCTCATACATGCTTAGAAAGAAATTCTCATATACTTTGTGAATCCGAGGTGGTACTACTCATGATATTAAAACACTTTTCTAACGGTTAGAAAGAAGTGGCTATGTCATATATTAAAGTGATGGGTGCAGAATTTTTCACTGTTAGCTCCCAAATTGTGTTGAAAAAAAAAAAACAAATATAAGTGCAGTTTTCACTATCGTCATAAGCTTCCACATTGTCTTGGCCATGGACTAATGCAGTTTTTTTTGCTGTTTTGAGGTTCCAAACCATTTGGGAACAATGACACATGCAGTTTTTCACTATTTCTTGTGTTCTAAGTTGATTGGGAACAAGATGCATGCAGTTTTTACTGTTTTTAACTGTCTAAATGGATTTGGGAACAAGTAGCATGCATATTTTCACTGTTTTTAGTTGCCGAATTGTGTTGGGAATGATGCAAGTGCAGTTTCTTTATTGCTTTGGCCCTCCAATTGTTTGAGGAAATAAGCTAAGGGCAGATTTTTTCTATGTTTTGGCACAAAGCATGTTTATAAGTTTAAATTAGAGCACCTTCTAAACTCTTGATGTTATATAGTGTAGGATTTGCAAACCCTTGCTTTAGAAGCTCAATGTTTCATGTCATTAAAAACATGTTTAATTATAAGAGTTTGCAAATATTGAAATATTTCTATGCTTCCTTCTCTATTTGATGGAGTCTCGCATAAAAGGCTAGTTAGCAATTGCATTTGAAATCTCATTTACCTTTTGCTTCAAACATAGACTTGGCATGTAATAGATTTAATAATTAGGGAGTAGGTTGTATTAAACGGTTCGAGTTGAGAATGTTATGGTTACACTTTAGCAAGTTGATGTGAAATGCAATAGTTTAACATTACCTATTCCTCTCTATTTCAAAGTCTTTAACGAGATCTTTATAGATTTGTATTACAATGAGGCTCTTTTCTTGTCGTTTTGGTAAAGTATTTGCGTCAAATTTCATGGATTTGGTCGCTAATGAAGATTGTTTGGAAGCCTTTTGGAGGTTGTGCGAGTTCTTTTATATCGAAAGGTTTTGTGAACTTGTTTTATATAGGAAAAGATTCTGTTTTGTTTATGTTGAGATGGCTTAGCGTTGGTTTTAAATCGATTTCGTTTTAAAGGATTTTATTCGGCGAATTTCGTGAATGCTTTCCGATAAGGGGTTTTATAAAGCCTCCTTGTTGAAAAGTTTCATATTTTCCTACCCCACTCCAAATGAAAGAAAGAGGCACTTGATTGTGGGTCTTTTGTAGGGTTTGGGTCGAAAAACAAAAGAAGAATTTTGGTAGATGATTTGCTTAAGGTTTTGTGTGGTATTTAATTTAGAGATTTTCATGGAGAATTTTGAGGCTTATGATTTAGTGATTTGATTAGTCTAATAAAGTCCCTTAGTAGTTTTTCTTAGAACTAGCTAGTGATTAGTGTATGAATTGTCTTTCTATTTGTTTCACATTAGTTTCTAAAGGATGAAATTTGAGATTTGGGACTTTAGGGAGCTTTGGGGTGGAAGGACTTCAGTGTCTTTTTTGTAGTTTCTTTGATCAATCCTTACTCATTTGGATTTCCTCCATTTAGTGTTAGCCTCTAAAGATGAAAAGAATGTTTGGATGAATATAAAACCAAAGAGAATTTGTTTCCCCTAGTTGTTGTAGACTTTGTTTAGAGTGTGTGGTAGGTAGAGGTCCCAAATATATCAAGTGCCTGATTTGGATTGTGGGAACATTAAAGGGCATTGTTGCTGTTATAGGATGCACTTGACTTCTGCGAAGTGTGTCCAAAACAACAATGCCTACATCCCTTTTATTTCCGATTTTCATTCTTTTTCTTTCTACTGCATTGCTACTTATCATTTAACTTTCATGCATAAATTTCTAAATCTAGTGACAAATGTACAAAAGTCCTAAGGATTAGGAAACAAAACTTCATTTCGTTTCCTACAACTTTAGTGACACTTAAGGACAAAAATTAAGGACCAAGTCTTAGAAAACATAGATTTAGGATGCATGCTCCCTATAGGATAGAAACATTAAAACAAAAACCTAGTGACATGCTTCCCTAGATTTGGATTTTTGTTTTCTTAATGTCCTAATAATCAACCAATCAATATTAATCTAATTCTTAAAATCTATTAAAACACTCAATTCTTAATCAAGTTATTATTAATATTTTATAATTATTAAACTTCAAATCTAAGATATGAACTTAAATCAAATCTAACTAATCTAATAATAAATTCCTAACCAATCCAAAGTTTAAAAGCTGTAGACAAAAATTAGGAGATTAAATACGAAACTGAAATTCATTAGGATTAAAATACTCTTAAAGATTAAACTTAGAGTAATCTTTATAAAATCAATCAACAAACCCCTTAATACATAACAACCACTCCAGAAGTGAAGTTTATTGGATGGACTACTCCGGGCTGCGGGGCTAAGTGTCCTAAGGAGGCTGGTTCCTCGAGCCTGGTGGCACAACACCACGAATGGATCCAATGGGGTGTTAAAACTTTAAAATTAATTTCTTAATTGGTTTAAGTCAAACCCTAATTGATAATAAATCACCTAATCTACATTTTTTTTCTAATTTATAACCAACTAATAATTGAACAAAGTTGATTATTACTGGGTAACCCAGGCCTACGAGGCTATTAAGTTAGCCCCAAGGAGGGTGAAATAAACCTCACGGCCTCGGTGTGAAACAAAGGTGGTAATCGATCAAATTCTAAAACTAAAAACATCTAAAATTAATCCTAAATTATTAATATTTCAACTTCAATTAAAATCTCTCTTTTTGCCTTCTAACAAATCAAATACAAACAATTCTAACTAAATCATCCTACATAGGATCTATCCAAAACTGCACAGCCTACACACACCTTAGACTTGTTTGGTTAGGACAAGACCTTTAGCTCTAGGCTAGGCTTATATTTTCTCTTGTTATTCAATGCTTGTTATATATACATGTTCTATAAATGCAATTATTAAATTTTCTGTTAGTTACATTTAATTTCCTGTTAATTATATTTTTGTTATTTACCTGCATTTCTTTTCTGAACGGCATCTACGCTCATATATATATTTTTCTGTTATCTTTTCTTACGAGGTACATCGGAGCTTGATAATCAGAAATCAAATGGGACAATTTGTTTAAGAGCTTTTGAGTGGCCGCGCCACAATCAGGGAGTATTTGCTTATAAGCTTATAAGTGGCAGCGCCACAATCAGGTATGACCTCTGCAACTTGTAAATCAATTTTCTTTTAATCATGTATCGAACTGCTACACATCACATACATTTTGGTGATAGGTATTCTAGCATGTGTAGGTAGCCAGCCATAGGGTAGTGCACTAACGAAGCTTTGGCCCTATAGGTCAAAGCTTGCCCCCTTCTGTGAGCCCTAGAGACCATTAGGGTCATTTAGGCCTGTAGAGTAGGCCACCTATTATGCCGGTTGGCATCGTTGTTTTCCCACACGAAGTGGGCATCATTGTTTTTCTGCTAGGACTTTGGCCTTTTCCGGTTTTGGGTACGATACTCCCCCCTTTTTTTTTCCTTTCTTTCTGTGAGCCTTAGAGACCATTAGGGTCATTTAGGCCTGTAGAGTAGGCCACCTACTTGTGCCATTCGGCACCGTTGTTTTCTCACACGAAGTGGGCATGACTATGATGATTCTCTGTGCGGGTATCTTGCCTGAAGGATACCCTTAGGGTGTGTTTATTTACTTTTTATGTACTCTGGATGTCATGCATATGTTCTTACACACTTTTCTTCACAATGCACTTTACCTACATACATGCATTGCATTAGTGGACCTATGGATCTTTCTTACTTATGCATTTGTTTCATGCATCATACAACGTTAGATATGTTCGTTTGCATATTGTAGAGTCTCTGATTTAACTCTTTTGAACTATTAATCATTGATTCCTTAAGATAGACCCTTCCCATCTTGCATACATATAGGACGGTTGGTTGTGCTTAGGATTTTAGCTGGCTTCCTTTTTCAGGCAAGGAATAAGTCCAGATTGCATTAGCTAGGTCGTAGATGTTAGTGTTGTGTGTACAACATTACATCTTTTATAGATTTAGGGTCTAAAGGCTAGTGGTACGAGTGTACCACTATATTCCTTATCAGTGGGTAAGTCTTCCTTTCTTTCGGAGGCTATAAATCCTACTCATCCGCGTCACACAAATGACGCCACCTCTCTCTTTCTCTCGTGCATGCCTGAGATGTGTTGTCCTTCCTTTTGCTCCAGTTTCCACTTCTTCTAGCCGACCGGATGATGACTGAACCATGTGTGATCTGATTGAGCCAGTTTGGGACCTTCCCCTTTGATTAGGAAAGCCTAGAAAATTCCCTTGCACTAAACCCATTTTGAGAAGATAATCTAACATACTTAATCGAGAGTTTTCCTAAGTCAAGGCTTAGGATGTAATTAACTACGGGGGCTTGCGCCCGTAGGAAACCGATCCCCACAATCAAATAAACCTCATTCGATCTGATGTATCGAATGGGGGAAATCTCGTGAATTTAGGGTTATAGATATTATTATCCATCGAGGTGTGTAGGTGAAAACCCGCTATCCTCCATGGCTAATCGTATCTATAACTCCATCTGCTCTTCCATCGGCCTGCTTGTCCCGAGTGTAAAGGCCTACGACCATTTTGTCCTACGGGATAGTGTGATCGTACCCTTTGCATTCGAACCACACGAGCGGAATCCTTTTGGAGACCCACAGTTTCCTTATGAGACCAAATTTAATGCAAATCTTGGATTTTTTTGGGAGCTCTCAACACCTCTGTAATCGGGATAAACATTTTTGTCTCCTGGTTATTTGCTGCTCCATATATTACTTATGGAGGGAAAGGAATTCGAGAAGGATTGAGAATGTCAGGAAAAGTCCCCATGTGATTATTGTGAGCATCAGGCAAGCATTATTAGCCAAAGTTAAATCCTGGAAGAATTTCAATGAGCTCAAGCATCGTTTTCAGATCCTCGGATAACTCTATTTGGTTCGTTTGGCTGGTGGTTTTTGCGGGCGATGATGACCGTATTGTCTTTCTTCCCCCTCGGAAGGCAGGGGATGTATAGTTCAACCTACTGATCTGTCCATGTGTACTCTTCTGTAACCAGGGGGTGACGCTGTCCCGTTCTCAATACCCTGAGCCCGATTTTTGGTCGCCTCCACCAGTTCCTTTTTTGATTTGCTGTTTACTGTATTTTGATTAGTTTTGTCTCCTTTTTCTCCTTTTGGTAGATCTTTTCTTTACAGGTTTTTCTTTCTTTGTAACCATTCAAAATTTTAATGAAATATGGGCTTTTGCCCTCTAATTTTCCAAAAAAAAAAAAGTGTCTCCATAGGTTGACCATGAAATACACAATAGTTTTGATGGTGATTTTTATGGGTTAGTAGTCAATATAGATTATTGATTTAAAGGAGCAGTACATCGCTAAAAAAGATCAGTAGGAAAAATTTTTTATAGAAAAAATAGATAGAATAAATTTTTTTACAAGCGATTCACTGACAGAAATTTTATCATCGTGAAAAGAGATTTGCGGGAAAAATTTCAGACAGAAAAAACCAACGGAATAAATTTTCCTGCGTGTGATTCATTGACCGAAATTTTTTGTCTGAAATATATATTTATGTTAAAAGTTGAGTGATTTTCGACAGAAATCAATTTTCGACATAAAAATCCACCAAAAAAGCATTATATATATATATATATATATATATATATATATATATATATATATATATATATTAACCAAACAAAAATTCCATTAAAGAAAAGAAAGATACAACAGAAGACCCCAACAAGGGCCACATCCATAGCTTACAATCAATTGGAAGAAAAGAAAAACACAAGCATAGAGATCAACGGCAAAATGCGGACTCAAACCGACACCTAGTTGTCAGGGTGGGGCCATCCAAGGAGGAAGAAAACCAACCAAAACGAGAAGCAGCCAAAATACGACCCACCAAGGTTGCCAACCGATCTTGACCATCCAAGGCACAGCAACAAAGCTGTTTCCTCATCATCCATACCGTAAACTAGCAACTCAACCAAAGTACCGCAAACCAGAAAAAACACCCATAATAAAAGTAGAACCAATACTACTTGGTATTTCGTTTGTGTTGCCTCCCAAAATTATCGAGCGAGCCTGTTTCGAACTTACGAGCAATAGAATCTTCCCTACTATCCAATGACATATCATCATACAACCAATCACATTGCCAACTTACAGAATCTCTAGTAACACGATTAATTAAATTAGCATTTGAAATGCCAGAAACAGGCACATCCACCAATTGAAACTCAACACCTGCTTCCTCAACCTCAACCACAACTTCATCACCACTATTAGCTAAAGAGACTGAAACATCACCCGACAATTCCACAGCACCAATAGAACTCACAAAGAGATTAACAAGTCAATTAATTTCAATCCCAGACACAATGACATGTGACACATGCGGAGAAACAACACCAACCACATCAGCAGAGTCCCCAATACTACGAGCAGCAGGGGAGAGAGTCGGGTTAGAACCACCCACTACATTACCATTAACATCATGGATAGGAGGAACCAAAACAACATTCGAGTCAACCAAGACAACAGGATAAAAATGATTAACAAAAGAAACCTCAACATTAGAATGCACAAGGACACCAACCGGATCAACGTCCTGAACCACTAACTCACCCCGAATAGGCTGAACTTCAACAGGATCACAAAAAACATCATCTAAAGCAACGATACCATTAGCAGAGACAGCAGGACCCAAAGGAGACAAAGAAATAGGTAAATCACCCTTAACAGACTGCTCAGCGACAGGGTAAACAACCCCCTCCGGAATAGTAGGCAAAGGGGGATGAATAATTGGGAATTCAAGCTTCGAAGGGCCCAAAGACTTACAGTGAGAGCAATAGAAAGGAAATGGCTCCACAACAACCGTTTGGATATAACCCAAGCCCTCGGATCCAATCCACACCTTGTCCGGAAAAACTTTGGTGAAATCCAATTCCACCCAAACACGCGTGACCGACGGACGCCTACCAGTCGATGTCGCCTAATCAATTTTCAGAGGTCTACCGAACATGGAACCAAATCCATGGAGAATCCTAGGGGCAAAGAGATGAGGCCTCAAATTAGGAAAAGATACCCAAATAGGGATAATGGGAGGTTCAATTTCAACATCAAACATATGAGACCATTTAAAAAGTTTCATGAAACAATTGTTCACAAAGTATGAGTGATGGGAGCAAACACCGTAATAGTCCAAATCATTCACAAGCTTAACAAGAACATGCTTAGGGTTAAGCACAGTGACCAAAAATTCTCCATTGAGTTTGAGATTAAAGAAAAATTTGTGAATAGCCTCAAGCGAAGGCCTATGCGACGAAAATTTACCAACAAGCACAAACTCGAAAGGAGAAGCCAAAGCCAGAACTTCTTCATCCGAAATCCATAACGACGGCAACCCACGAAAAGAGGAGATTTTTAGGTCAGGAAAACTAGAGCTTGAAGAAGAAGCAGAACCCGATAGTGCCTCTCGAAAATAATGAGAAGAGGGATTACCCGCCAAAAAATTGGGATCCCGAAGACGCTTGTCGTCCATTGAAACAAAAAGCAACAAAATCCACAAAAAATTAGGGCAAGAAACTTCCCTGTGAAGCGCGGAGAGGGACGCAGCGACGAAGGAAACAACGCCATCCAGAAACCCTAGCAGAGCCGTCCATCGCTAATAATTGGCCCAATTAGATTCATTCTATATATGATTTTATCGTAAGTTCTCACATAAGTAGGAGTCTATGATTTGTTGTGGAAGCAATTAGTTAGAACTAAGTACATAATATCATAGTTTTACCACAAATATATAATAATCTCTAATTTTATATTTAATTTTATTAAAGCACAATTAAAATTTTAATTGGTAGGTGATAGATTTAATAAGTACAAACACTAATGATTAAAGGTCCAAAAGATTTAGATACTTTTTGTGCTGAAATTGCAATAGTTTAGGCTTTTGTTTTGCTACAAATGTTGGTGTAGACGTGTAGTCATATGTGGGGTGATCTTGTAGGGAGATCTATAATGGGACACTTAGGGCTCATGCCTTAATTGGCCCAACCCAATAATTGATGATAACTTTTTTTTCTATAGTACAACAAGTAGTACATCTTGGGCTGGTTGAACGAATCGAGTCGAGCTCGAGTTGTCTCTGATTTGAATTTGAGCTTGATTAATTAATCGAGTTCAAACTCGAGCTAGAGCTTTATTCTACAAGTTAGAGCCGGTTTATGAGCGGACTTGTTTATTATGAAAGAAAGAAAAATTTTATGATTCAAGTAATTGTTATAATAAAATGATTAAAATGATGAGAAATTACAATAAAAATAACAAAAAAAAAAAATCATCTTAAATAAGAAAATAAAATATAAATTTAATATTTTTAATAATTTTGTATTAAAAATCATGAAATTTAATATATTTCAAGTGGATTTTTTATTAATAACTTTTAAAAGAGCCGGCTTGCGAGCTGATAGGTCGCGTCAGGGCAAGCTCATGCTTAGCTCGTTAGCTCACCGAGCTTGGCTCACGAGCCCTTCATCTAGCTGAGCCTGAGCTCACGAGCCCTTCATCGAGTTGAGCCTGAGCTAGCTCACGAGTCTACTTGACTCACTTAACCCCTGCTTGCTCCTACCTTTTTCTCATACTAGCAACACTATTTCAATCTTCTTATTTTTTATCATTTAGTTTTTATTTAATAAAAATTCTAAAAAGCAACGCACAAATGAAAATATAATTTTATTAATTCATATGCATGAAAATATTTATCATTCTTATATTTAAGGAATATATAGAGTTTATTGGTTTGGACTATAGTCTATAATAGAATTAAGTAATGGTTGAGTATAGCTTAGGATGGAGAAAATTGAATATATATTTTGATCAAAATTTTGCTTGAATATATCTCCTAATTTTTATTTATTTTAAGATGAGTGCAATATATGAATAATTGATTAAATCCGATTTGCTTATTGACTAAAGTGTATATGTTTATTTATACAATTTTGTATAGTTTTATAGAAATTATAACCAAGGTTGTGAAAACCGGACCGGACAACGAACCGGAAGAAGGAGAGGTTCAAGGTTCGACCGGTCGAACCGTGGTCGAACCGGATGATGTAATAAATACTAATATTATTAAAAATTTATAACATTAATAGGATAATTACGTGAATTTAACATCAAATAATATAATTCTAAGAATTTAAATTATATAATTTTAATAAATTATCTTTTAATATAATTAAATTAAATTGAAATGATGAATATATTATAATATAATTATAATTTATAAAATATTTAGTTAATTATATTATATTTATGAATATCTAATAAATTAACTATAATTAGTTTTTATATTTCATTATAATTATAATAAATGAGATTCTTATAATATACATTATAACAAATTAAAAATTTTAATATAATTTATAAATTTATAATATTAAATTTAAAAATGTGTAATAAGAATAATATTTAATATAATATATAAATTTATATAATTAATTTATAAATATACATCATAACATATTTATAATACAAAATTTAAAAAATTTTGCACCAAACTAGCCCAAATTCGTAGCCCAACTAGCCCAAATTTTGGCCCAGCAAACTCAATTTAATGGCCCAATAAAGCCCAAGCTCACATAGCATTCATGTTATCATGTACTCTTTTTTAGTCCCACATCATGAAGGAGTAAGAGATAGTTGACTTTTGGCTCTATATATAGTTCCCTATTCTCTTAAAAAACTTGTTTCATGAGGTGATAACCATATATAATGGTATCAAAATCTCATTATTTAATAAAAAAAATTAATTTTTTTAAGAAATAATGAAGTAAAATATATTATTTATATTTTATTTATCATTAATTTTTTTTTTTTGAAACCGGCCGGTTCTTTTGAACCCGGACCGGTTCGCCGGTTCACCGGTTGAACCGCCGGTTAAGTTCGGTTCAGGCCGGTTCTCTGCGAAGCCGGTTTTTGAGCTGGACCGGATCGGACAACTGGCCGGTTCACGGTTGAACCGGTTGAACCGGCCGGTCCGGTCCGGTTTTTAAAACCTGGATTATAACACAAATAAAAATATAAAATATTATTAAAGATCTATAAAAGCTCATAAGAGAATTATAAATTTAGCTCAATTAATAAGTTATCCATCTAAAATTATTTTATATTTTATCCATTTAGGAAAACTCTTAAGAGGTTGGAATAAGTTTCTTGGAATTGGTAGTTGAGAGTAAGGGGTTGGATTTGTTTGGGAAGGCTTTTTTACTGCTTCTTAAAGTAGTTTTTTAGTATAAAAATTTTAACTTTTAAACTAGAAAGCTGTTTTAAGAAGCAATAAAAAAACCGTCTCAAACGAAGCCTAAATGTTTAAATTATGGTCAACCATACAATTCAAATAAGGGATTTTGGCTTAGGTTTCCTATGGTGGAGAATCTAGGGTATCAAACCACTTGTGAATGATGGTGTAGTGTATTTTGAAGGTGGCCAAGTTGATTATAATTGACTAATCTTGGATTATTATGTTAATTGAATAGTATAGGGTTGTGTGGAGGGATTGGAATGGCTTTAGGATGTTATGAGAATGTGTGGATATTAGATCTGGATTAGCTGGTGCAGATAAAAATTATTTTCATGGTGAAAAAGGATGAAAGATCATAACTAGGTTCATAGGAGTCCTAGTTTGGCTAACAACTTCAGTGGAGCTTATATATACATGTATATAGTGAAGCCATCTAGGCATAATCCCAATTGAATGTTATGTGCTTCAGCAACAACTTTTAGATGTATAAAGTGCTTTCAGGCCTCAACATTTTTTTGATGAATCATAACCTTGAGTTTGAATATTTTTTGTGAGGCCATCTCATATGAGCAATGGAGATCATTGACATGTAAAGTCTTTGAAGCCTCAAAATGATGTACGTGTAAAAAAACATTCAATTGAATGAACTTCTTTCTGTTTTCATAGCTTCCCAGATTTTGGTTTGATTCATATTGTATTGCTATGGTGACATGTAGTTTCTATCATGCCATCCTTATAATATAATATGTATATGTTAATACAACAATCTATTTTCTATCACTAAAGCCTAATTTTGATACTAACTATTTAGTCATATATAAATCTGCTAGAATTATATTGTCAGCTGGGTTAGTTTCTTTTAGTAGTTCGATAATTTGATTAAAATAATCACTAAGAATATTATATTATATCTTCATACTCAGGTTCCTAAGGGCGACATATAACTCAAAATGAATGGTGCAGTCATTTCAAATTATTAGCTAAGCCACATGTAGTAATGTGTAGAAGGTATATGTATCGATATTAGGTGGCTCCTTTTTATGTTCTCAAAATTGCGGGCATTCTGCATCAAATGCCATCTCTTCTTGAATCTAAGCATTTTCTTCATCTACTATTGTGTAACTTATTGAAGTGACATATTGAGAGTCGAAATGTGGCTCTTACTCCCCAAGTAAAGTTCAGAACCAATAATTAGATAAGCTTATATTGTATAAATCAAACCTAATCACATCGGGTTTAATGTATGTTGGGTTTTTGTTCTTTGAGGAATGATAACCAAGCTTTCCATATAATAAAACTAAAGAAAATTATTGTCATGTGAATGAAATATTCGACTTTCTTGCCGAATTTATTTGTTAGACCAGGTAACAATCTACTATACATTCACAACTTTTGAGTATGGATATTCAAATACATGCTTACATGTGATACCCTTAGTATGCATAATCTTTTCACTTGCACAATTTTTTCCACTCTCACAATTTTTTTTTTCAAAACCATAATATACAAAAAAAAAAAAAAAAAAAAAAAAAAACAAATATACATTTTTAACCCTAAAGCTACACGTAATATTTTTTTTCACTAACGTAAATTTCATGCAGTAAATCTAACAATAACGAAAATGTATATTTTCCTACAATAAATAATAAATTAAATTTTAAAATGAAATTACAAATTTCCTATAATAACAAAAAAAAAATTATATAAATCTAACCTAAAAAATTAGTTTAACCATATAGAAGACAAGTTATGTGAACCTAACTATACGCCTACTTGGATGGCCATGATTTGATTCGGCAACCTTGGTGGCTCTTACAAGTGTGTTAAATGGTAGCTTTTGGGTCTTTCTGCTAATATCTTCTCTGCCATCAATGGATGGTCCAAGCATGGTAACTGGTGGCGATTTTGAGTTGGACAGGCTTCAGGGCCTTGTTTAATCTCTCCAATATTGGGTTACATTTCAATTTGAGATTGCAAAGCAATCTGTTGCTTATTGTGATATTTTAAGCTTTATTTTTTAGTAAGTTTGTCTCTTTTGGCCTATGGTTGTATGCCCCCCTTTTTATATGATTTAAAAAAAAAAGTATGAAAAAAAGACATGTTATGTGAAAGACAAACTTAAATCCAAACAAAATTTAAAGAAAAAAAAATCTATAAACCCTAAAAACTTTAAACCTTTTAAACAAAAATTAATGGATAAAAACTCAAATTGATTAAAAAATCTTCAAAGAGATAGAGATTTATCTCTAAATCTTTGAAGAAATAAAGGAAATTGGTGTAGAAACATCTTAGAATGAGAAAGGAGACCAAACATGTGAAATAGGGGTGAAAATGGTGTCTGTGGTTAGTTTTCATATGAAAGGGAGAAGGAAGTCTATTGGATAGACATTAAGTCATTACCAGGAAAATTTCTGTTGGTTTTAAGTAAGAATTTTTATGGAAATTTCTTCTATAAATTTCGTAGGAAATGGCTATTCATTTTTCCGTCGCATTTCCGTTAAGTATGCTGACAAAACTTCCGTCCAATTTTATTTCAATGGAAATCGCTTCAGAAAAACATATTTTCTTGTAGTGATTAATTATTCATCGTCTTTAAAGTACCATCATCCGACTGTCATCACCTGATTATCATTTTTTACTACCATTATTCAACTATTATCATCGAACTGCCACCATTGCCTTGTCGCAAATGCCCAACTAATAATTTTCAAATTCCTCATTTCACCTTTCAATCACCACAAAAAATTAGGGCTATCGCAGTATAGTTTTTCCCTTATCCCGACGATTATAACCACCACAATTTTCTTCGAAGCGATTTTAAAACCGCCCCCAACAAGTGCTGCAAAAAACTATATTTTTTAGTAGTGAATACTTCTTTAATAACCTTAGCTATCATATGAGATAAAAAAATTGTTCTAAGCATTGTAATTCTATTTTTTCCATGTTGTAAAAGAGAAAAGAACGGATCTTTGTAATATATATTTACTTAATAGATCTTTTTATTTAGGTAATGCCCCATAATCTTTTCCATTTTTCATTTTTTATTTAGGTCTCCGGGCGAAGAACCCAATCTTCAACGCATGAGAATTAAATAGAACTGTAAAACATAACTTGCTAGTTTAATATGATTTTCCCTTCAAACTTGACTTCCATAATGACCATTTCAAACTTAGAACATTGAACTTAATTACTCTTTCAATTATGGGTCATCATAACAATTTCTATTTTATGTTTTCACATATGCTAAAATTGAAATCAAAGCAAGAGATTGATCAATCATTCATAAAATATTAGGCAGAATAACTTGACAATTTTTAATGAGAACCACATTGAAGAATTCCTTACACATATTCAAATCTCTTCATCTTTGTTGACCATTGACAAGTCAAAATTCGGATGGGATCAATACATAATTATGTAATCTTATCTAAGGTTTGGGACGGCTACTATATTTTATAAAGTTGGTTAAAGATTATTGTGGGGAAAACAACATCGCTATAATGATTGCGGAAAGCAGCTTTCCATTGTTGAAATATCTGTATAGCATTGAGAAAGCAACAAGAAAATCATTACAAAATGAAATTATTATTGTTGTCTGAAATGCAAAGTAGATAGAAAATTTTATCAAACAGATCCTAAGCCCCTACCTTGTCATCCCCTAATAGTAATGATGATTTAGTTCATAATGCTTTTGTTGATGTGTTGGTAAACTTAATTGACCCTCAAGCCTTGTTTTATCATGTGGGGGACAATTCGGGTATGGATATGAGAAAGCATCTCGATTGGCTTCAAGGTTCGTCTGATTCCAAGTCCGTTTCATCTTCTAAGTCTATTGGGGCTGATGATCCTGGGAATTCTTTTGCTTAGCTGCGTGATAAACTAGTTGTTTATGTTGCCTATCGTGGTAAGGCTCGTGGAAGGGGCAGACGTGGTCGGTAATGAATGTACGTGGTTTATTTGGTGGTTGCCTTATGGTTGCCCTTTTCTGGGTTTGTGCTGTGGCTGGACTGGATGGTTCTTTGGTGCGGGTGGTTGCCTTTATTTGTTGTTGCTTGATGTTGTTGCATTATTTTGAAGCTCTCCGTTGATTTTTGTTTGGCCGGGCAATGATGTGGCTGGGGCTCGCTTCTCCTTCCTATACTGTTTTTTGTTTTAATAAAATTTTAGGTTTTAAAAAAAAAATTAAACAATTAAATTCAAATAAAATTCAGGTAAAAATTACTTGTTTACGAACATAAAGAGATCTAACATTAAGGCCTAGACAGAAAAGATCATTTGTATTATATTTGAAGGTTTCTAATTTTGAAACATTCAACCGCATGATTGAGCTTTTCAACCTTTATAATCTTTAAAGTAAATGTTCAAGATTTAAATTATTGGAAATTATTATATATAAAATTGCATATTTTTTTATTTTGTTATATCAAAACCTCATTTGCAAGTCATAATTTTTTTTTAAATATGAGGTCTGTTACTAATAAATATTTTAATCTTAATAAAGACCTTTTAAGATTGTGATAAAATTTTCTAGTCAAGAATATTGTTTGAGTAAGATCTTATTTGAAGCATACATATTGTTGTTATATTTATGAATTTAAAAATGCACCAGTCGGATCGATCGAGAAATCTGTCATATGGCTGATTCGATCCACTTCAAGAACCACCAATTTGACCGACTAGTCGTTGAACTGGTCTCAATTTATGAGAACCAAATAGTTCAATTGCTACGCAATTAATCACCATTGATTGGTGAGCTTTAAACAAGTTGCTCGTTTAGTCTAAAATATTGAGCTTAAATAAATTAATTTAAATTTAATAATTTTTTTTAAACTAACAATAAACTACTATTTAAAAAAAAAATCATGAAAGCACCTAAGTCTCTTAGGCTTCATTTGGAACGGTTTTCTTACTGCTTAAAGCTACTTTCTAGTATAAAAAATTAAAATTATTGTACTAAAAGTTGTTTTAAGAAACAGTAAAAAAACCGTCTCAAACAATGCCTTAGGCATCTTGTCCTATCCCCACAATTCCATGGCATTTCTAAAGCTCTTCTTCCTCTATCAAAACAAAAGTAGGATATATGGTAGCTAAGAGATCAAAATAGAGCTGCATGCTCCGCTACTCTCCATCTCTAACCCAATACTTTTTTGCATCAGCTTCCTTAATCTTTGATCTGTTACACAATCTCTTGTTTGTATATAACAATATGGCCCATAACAATTGCTTCATTTCTTCTTGTGCCAATTGGTTCTATATCAAGGAGTTGAAAACAAATTAAATTTTTTTTATCATTTTGTTAGGGTTCAAAATGAGTATTCGGATCAGGTTCGAGTCCGACATGAAATTGACCCTCCTTCAACCCCCCTATCGGAACCATACCTGATTTGCAAAATGGGTCAGATTCACATACCCGAACTCGACCTAGCACGCCGACTCACAAGGCAGTGAGGTGCTCACTAGTGTAGGCACGAGCGCTTGCAGACGAATGGGGAGAGAGTGTGTGGGCGAGCACAGGTGCTCGCGCGGGGGTGCATGTGGGCGAGCGTAGGTGCGGATGCGCAGGTGCAAGTGCAAGCGTTGTAGGGGATGCGGGGCGGGCGCAATTGCTAGAGCATCGCGAGTGAGGGGACTATGGGCGTGATTGTGGGAGTTCGGGACTACTGTGTGGGTGGGATCGGGGGGATCTAGGACAATTATAATTGACTTCGGGTTTCCAAATCAACCCGACCTTGACTCGATTTTAGAAACGGGTTAGGAAATCAAACGTGAACCTGACCCGTCTGGCAAACGGGCTGACTTGAACCTAGAATTTAGGGTCGGGTCAAATATTAACACCCCTATTTTTTGTATTGGTTTACTTAGGTGTATTGGGTCCTCCCTATTTGCATGATTATAAATATTATATTATGTTTATTAGTTGTTGTTCTTAGTTCTATTTTATCTTCCTAATATTTGCAGAATCTGAATTCAATACCAAAATTAAATTTTCTAATCTGACCGAGGGGGTGAATACGCCTAAAAATTTCTCCATAATCATCTCACTTCACATAAAATCAAATTAGTTTTGAACAAAATGGAGTGGCAGAATGAAAACATGCCCAAAGATATCTTACAAATTCATTCATGCCCAAAGATATCTTACAAATTATGAATTGATGCCTTATTGATAGCCATCTAACTACTTAACAAACATCCCTCCTAAGCAACCAATATGCAATAAGCTTATCAAATCCTCGGCTGTATTGAGAAGGTATTTGTGTTTGTGTTCAAGTTCGACAATAGTGTTTTGTTGAGGGAGATCAATGAAACCCAAAATTTATTAAACAAAATTGGTAAAAGTTTGGCTTATCAGCGTCATCGGACTCAAAAACTTAAGTTGTGCTCTTAAATTGGTTGTTAATCTTGGATTGTCCTCCCACTATGAATTTCCTGGATCGCAAAATGGTTAGTAAAGAAAATTACAAAAAGCTTCTTATCATTTTTTTTAGTGATCTTGGATTTTTGGTCGAATATTTTTTATGATTGAGCATGGATCTCGAAGCAAATTTGAATTTGAAATTTCTAAAATTAAATCCGAGATCATTCGAACTCCGATTTTAGCAAATTTATAGTCGAACTGAACGTCTCAAAAAGATGAACCCAACGACACCAAATTCGACCCAAATCAAGCCAAAATGGGGCCAAATTGAACACTCGAAGCACATTTAGAAAGTTCAAATAAAAAATTAGATGACCAAATGATTTTCAAATGTGACATGCTTATTGTTAAATCGAGTGGCTCGATGAGACGAATCCAATGAGCCTAAGCTCACTGCTTTCTGATATTTTTACGACACTCAAATGCTTGATAAACAATTCATAATTAAGGGAGTCGATATTGGTCATCCATTCAAAACACTCCCAACATGACTTGATCTCCTCCATATTTACTGGCCATGCCATTTCCTAAAAAATATAAATAGACCCCTCATTCTCCACTGAAGGGGGACCAAGCAAAGAAGCGAAAGAAGGAAGAGAAATCAAAATTCTCTCTTGCCACCAGCCTCCTACTCAACTACTGCCTGATCACCGACAGTTGACAGACTTTCATCGGACTTCCGCTCAGCCATCAATTGTTGCCAAACTTTCTCTCTACCCCTAGCTGTCGTCAGACTTCTGCCATGCCACAAAATGGCGCCTGATTTTTGCTTGGCCACCGAGCATCACGGACTTCCGTTTGATCTATGTTCATCACAAGATTTCAACCAGATTGATGACTATTGTAATCTGATCATTCAAGGATGAATCTATCATTATTAATCTATTCAAACACTAGTAGATTTATTTCAACTGGGCATGATCCCATGGTTTTTCCTTTCAAGATTTTTCACGTAAAAAATTCCGGTGTTTTTATTTTATCTGTTTGTGAGGTGGATACTCATCTAAGATGCCAAATTTAATACTTTACCACCGTGAATATTCTAACCCGCAACAAAATAAAAAACTTAGTGAAGTGAAAATCTAGTATGTATATGACATTGTGTGAGATTACGTAGTTATTTAATTTTATATTTTATTGATAATTAACTTGGACTTTCATTGTGTTAGGAAGGAAAATAGTATTACATACATCTAAAAGCCAATCTAAGTACTTTAAAGCTCATGATGATTATTTTTTTTATGTGAACATTTGAATATAAAGTTTTTTTTTTTCGAAGTTATTTTGTCCTATTAATTGATATTATTGTCACAAGCCTAAAAAAATATGTTCTTCCATTTGATTGCATTATTCAAGGATTCAAACACACATGCTTTCGTTAAATATTGTTCTGCCAGCTTTGAAGATTTCGTTTGAGACGGCATTTTTATTCTTTCTTAAAGTATTTTTTTAGTACAAAAATTTTAAAATATGTTTTAAGAAGCGGTAAGAAAAGCCGTCCCAAATAAAGCCTAAGGCTTCATTTGGGACGGCTTTTTTATTGGTTCTTGAAGCAGCTTTCTAGTGCAAAAATTTTAATTTTTTATCTAAAAAGCTGCTTCAAGAAGCAATAAAAAAGTCGTCCCAAACGAAGCCTAAATCAGTTTGTATGGTTTGTAAGATTGGGAAAATTATTAGGTCCGGACACTTGACCTAAATATAGGTCCGGATATCCAATTAAAATTTGACACGTGTGCTGCGTATTGACTGCGTTTTTTGACTGCGCTTTTTGACTGCACTTTACCTGTGCTATTAACGCGCTTAACTTAAAATTCTGCGGACACGTGTACATTTCACATGTCAATATTTTATTGGACACCAGACGTATCTCTACGTTCGGTGTCCGGACCTAATAATTTTCCATAAGATTGCCATTTGTTCTCACTTGAACCAACTTTTGGAAGACATTGGCCACAGCAAGGCAGCTGTAGGGGAAGGCAAACAAACAATCACATCTTCAGCAGATTATTCTACGCTTACAGCTCAATCTATCTAACAATCTACTCAAAATTTGAAGCCAAATCAGATTGGTTCCCTTTGATTTGCCATGGCCCTTTCAATAAGATTGATGACTTGCCATTCACATAAATGCTGGGATTTTCTGTTAGCTCATATATGACATAAAATATCATATTTATCAACAGATATCAAATTTTAGATTCATTAATATCTTTAGTTATTAATTTTTAAGTAGCATTTATGATGATATTTATAATTCCTCAAATTTGATTCATTATATAAGATATTAAATAAAACATGAGATAATGAACAAAATGATCTTCTGATTGTTATGAAGGATCAAAATGATCTCCAACTATTTAAAAATCGCATTTTATTTCATTGATTTTTTAAATAAGGGCCTAAATGATATTACGAAAGGATTAATTTTATCAATATTTAATGAGTTAAAAGGCGAAATTCGTATTTTTATATAGTCGATGACTATTTTGATCATTCAGAAAAAGTTAGGGGGTTGATTCAGTCGATGATAGTGTTATATGAATGAAATTATTATTTGGATGGCAATGTAATTAACATAATATTAATCAAAGCAAAATGATGATTAAAGATATCTCTCTTTGTTAAGAGATGGATCATCCTTCCTCAAAGAAACATATCTGGGTGACTTTGCAAGGTAGCAATCCTAATCTCCCTTCGAAAGAGAAGAACAAATCATCACCTTTAACAAAGCTGCAGCCATAAATCAAGAAATAAAGGCTTCGTTTGGGACAGTTTTCTTCCTGCTTTGTTTTTCTATCGGAACCGTAATTTTTGTTTCGTCACTATTTTTTGCTGCTTTTAAAAAAAACTTGTACTAAGAAATTGCTTTCTACAACAATTTTAAAAAATTACTTTCTCTACATCAGCTTTACAAACAAGTAAGAAAGCCGTTCCAAACGAAGCCAAAGTGTAATGCCCTCCACCAAAAATTAAAATAAAAATAAATAATAAATAAATTTAAAATGGTAACATTTAAGTAAATTAAACAAAGAGGGGATGATGATTTTTGTAAGTTAGTGATATAAGGAAATAGGATAAAGATTTAGAGAGTTTATGAATAAAAGAGGAGAAGATGAAGGTTTTAGGAATTTAGATGTAGAAGTAGAAGAAGATGAAAGTTTTGAGAATTTAATGGAAGAAGATAAGATAAATATTTCAAGCATTTGGGTACTTAAGGTGGAGAAGATGAGTGTTTTGATGATTTGATAGTGTGAGAAGTTGAATTGTGATATTTAGAAATAATTATGGTTTTGAATACTGAATGGGACGGATCAGTTCAATCAGTTCAACTATGAACCTGTCAAATGGCTAGTTCGATCCATATGAAAAATCGACTCATTGTGTGAACAAGTTCGAGCAGTTGGTTCAATCGGCCAATCATTAAATCGGTCTTGGCTTTTAAGAACCGGCCGATTCAATTGCTTTTCTATATAATTAGTTAAATTATTTTAAAATATTAAATTTAATAAATTAATTTAAATATAATAAAATATAATTTTCTAATGATCATTTATCAACCTACACTAACAAAACATACCCTCATACTCTCATCACCATCATATAGGAATTCCTAATGCAAGCAAACAAATAAAACTATATAAATAAAATATAACAAAGCTCTCAAATGATGTAGTTAAAATTTTGTACTTCAAAACTCATAAATTATATACTTTTAAACAATAAATTTTAATTTTTTTAATAATGGGAATAATAATTTTTATTAATTAATTATTCTTAATTTTTTATCTATTTTACTTTTTATTACTTTAAAAGATATATTGTTAAAAAATATTTTTACCTATTTATTAATTATAAATAATCTAATATAAACTTTTTATAAATGCAAGCTTATAATATGAATTTATTATATACTTTATGGTTGTAAATTTTATTAAAATATATAACATAGATTAAAAATAATTTATATTTAATTAATAAGTTTAAATTTGAACATAATTTATTTTCTCATCACAAATATATATCATTATATAATTATTTTAGCAGTATTTATATCATTTATTTTTTAAATAATTTTAATATTTATTATATCATTTGGTTTAACCCCAATCAAGCCGTTAAATCTTATACAACTCTCCCTTTTACTGTTCGACATCCAATTCGACTTTCACAAACTTATATATAATTTCTTACATATTATTATTAATAAACAAACAATTGAATTTCATATATTTAAATTAATTAATTTAATCCTGATATCTACATATAAATAAAATATAAAAAAATAGGCCAATATTAAGAAAAATCTATTATATTGTCAATTAATCTTATGATATAATTGATATTAAATTATAATTATGCATTTAAATGTATGATGACAAAATATTCAACCTAATATATAATATTAAGAGATTTACTTCAAATATAAAGGAGTTTTTTTATACTAAAAAGTTATTTTAACAACAGTAACAAAACTTTTGCATAAATTTCATGCTAGTAATTGTGATTAATTCTGCTCCATTTCTTGGTGATAAAGTCTTCCCAATCTCCTTTACAGCCATGGAAGGTCCAATGCCTGCAATAGCATGCAAGCAAAGAACATTCTCATCAAACTTTATATATCCTTTCAGATATATATAACCATAGCTTCCAAGCAAGCTCAAACCACACAATTTCATGCAATTAGGGAGAACTGTGATATTAAATGGCAGGAAATCTTAAGCCTGTAGCCAGCCTTCTTCTTGTTCTTAACTTCTGCATGTATGCCATCGTCGCGGCGATCGGAGGGTGGGCGATCAATTTTGCGATCGATCATGGCTTCATCATTGGTAGGTTTACATGCTTCACAATTCATATTAATTTGTAATATTAAATATCTAAATATATAAGAATTTTGAGGTTTGTAGGTGAATTTTTCAAATATTTTTTTTAACCAAATAAATATTATGAGAGTTTTGATGCAACAGCTTCAGGGATGGTTCTCCCTGCCCAGTTCTCGCCTATATTCTTCCCAATGGGGAACGCGGCGACCGGATTCTTTGTCATATTTGCGCTCATTGCTTCAGTTGTGGGGGCGGGCGCCGCCCTCGCCGGCTTCAACCATATCCGAGCTTGGAATTCCGATAGCTTGCCGGCGGCGGCTTCCTCTGCTGTCATTGCCTGGACCCTTACCCTTCTCGCCATGGGGTAAGTGCTCTTCTCACTTTCAAAATATATTCTGTAGCAGGTTGTTTATCTTTATTTTGGTGATTTTATTTAAGTTTTTTTAAAAATTATTTTTAAATTTATTATAAAATTAATTTTTTAGAAGGAATATATAACATCATCTAAAACATAATGATTATTATGTTTATCATAAATATTTTACTCTTTACATTCAGGACACTCAAATTATCAAAATAAAATAAAAAATAACATCTCCTGTTACCATCCCGACCGTCCCTTCGTCTTTCAATATGGGCGCCACGCTCCTCGTCAATCCAGTCGTCTTTAACATGTCGTCGATTTCCTTGTAAGGATTAATTAAGCTTTTATTGCGTCTCCGCTCCCTCTCCCTCTCTTTCGCTCTCTCTCTCTCTTCCAATCTGTCGAGTGTCTGACGAACACCGGTAATAGTGCTAGATGAAGTAAATATTAAATTGTGACATATTGAGTTTTCAAAGTCTAAGGCTTCATTGACATAACTTTCTTACTGTTTTTTAAAACAACTTTTTAGTATAAACTTTTTTGAAATCAACAAAGAAGCAGTGGTCAAAAATTGTCCTAAATGAAGCCTAAGGCCATATCCAGCCAAATGACACTCTCCGTTTGCAATAGCCATGAGCATCCAACTGAACAATGTCAATATTTGATGTCGCACTGCTCACAACAGAGAGAACTACAAAATGTGAGAAAGGAAACTGAATTGATTCATTTTCTTCTTATTTTATGCAGTTTAGCCTGCAAAGAAATTGATTTGGAGGGAAGAAATACGCGCCTGGTATGTTTAATACAATTCAAATATTCAATCAACCAAATATATATATATATATATATATATATATATATATATATATATATATATATATATATATATATATATATATATTTCATAAAAAATCAAAATATTAGTAAATTTATTGTTTTTTTTTTTTTGTGACTTTTGCAGAGAACAATGGAGGCTTTTATGATCATCCTTTCAGCAACCCAGCTTCTATACATTCTTGCGATACATGGCGCAGCAGCAATAAGACCAAGGGCCTAAAATGATCAGCAAAACTAATGAACGGTTGAGATTTCTCCTTGTGTGGTTGTTCTTCTTTATTTTATTGGCTTTGTTGTTGATATCTCCTTTTATTTAATTCCATTTAATTATTGTGTGAGGATTTCATTCATATTGTATAGTTTGCTTATAATTGATGATATTTTCATGGTGAGATTTTATTTGTTGATTTTCTTAAAGTTTTGATTTGTTTATGATGAAAACAATTTAAGAGTCTAAGACTTTGTTTGGGATGACTTTTTTACTGCTTTGTAAAACGGAGTTTTAGTACAAAATTTTTTATTTTTGTACTAAAACTCCGTTTTAGAAAGCAATAAAAAAGCCGTCCCAAACGAAGCCAAAGACTTTGGTTATGGCGACTTTCTTATTGCTTTCTAAAGCAGTTTTTAGTATAAAAATTTCTTAAATTAAAAAATTTTATACTAAAGTTGCTTCAGAAAACAATACTAAAGCCGTCACAAACGAAGCCTAAAGTTTTATTATTATTATTATTATTATTATTATTATTACTACTATTATTATTATTATTAGTTGAAACATGTGTTTTATTTTTTGGTGTGATTGATTTAGTTGTCTTTGATCATGATATTGGGAGCAGGGGCATGAATAAATTTGATCTAACAAATAATTCTTCAAATTTAAGATAGATGTGTGCCCTAACGGAGGGTCGTGATAATTACGTTAAGACTTTAGGCTAAAATTTAGGTTTCATTTGGGACGACTTTCTTACTGTTTTTTAAAGCAGTTTTCTAGTACAAAAGCTAAAATTTTTGTACTAAAAGCTACTTTAAGAAGCAATAAAAAAGTTATTCCAAACTAGCTAGAACAATCAACTACGATGACCGGCGGTGATGGCAGACTATTGGCGTTAACTGTAGCATTTTTAAAATCCGATCAAAAAATACTCGTGTTTAGAATACATAAAAAATGAACTATAAAGTTTTGGAATTCATCATAATTTTATTCTACATTCCTCTTTCATCAAATCAGGACCAAATTTTTTTAAATTTTTGCATTTAAATTATTGTATGTTTTTTTTTTCATCAAATCAAATAACCCTTTATTTATAAAAAAGATAAATTCTTAGAAGTGGGTCAGGCTTATTCCTAATAAGTCCAACTCTGACCCGTTTGGACAATTGGGCTGGATGCGTAAGCCAATTGAGTACATGGGCTTATAAACTGGGCCATAGAAATTGAATATAATGTGGCTCCAGCCTCATAAATTAAGTGAAGCCCATCTTCCGCACCATGCCCTAGTCTTGGTGTGTGATTAGTAAACTTGTTTAAGAAAAATATAAACCTAATATTTAATTAAGCATATATAATACTTAGTGCATTAATTCTATTAAATATTTTAGGTGAGAAGAGAATGGATATATATTGAAAATTGAAAATATTGATGGATATAGTAAATTGGATAATAACAATTATTGATAGTCTTTTCAGAGTGAATGACTGAAAAGATTTGCAGGTTATCAGTAACTTCGCGGAGGCCCTTTACACTTATCTGCTAATACTATAATTTCTTATTATTTTATTGATTTTAATATTTTGAGATATCAAATCGAGAGATTATCTAAAATAAACTTGCAACGCATTATATAAGTTTACTAAAAATACTTGTTGTGAGGGATCAATCTTCGTGTTAGGATTTTGTAAAGCTGACGATTTTTACTAACTCACTATAGAACTACATCACCTTGAGTAACATGATCTCGAATAAAATGATAACAAATTTCTAAGTATTTTGTTCAATATATTGTACAAGTATTGTCACATCTTAATGCACCGTGATCTAATCTAATTAGTTTGTAATATTCTTACTACTGTGTAAGACATAATAACTATGCGTTATAACTGCTTGTAGTATCATGCTCTATGTTTGTCATGGATAAAACAACTAAATTATATTTTCTATTAGATATTGATACTAATAAAAGACTTAAAAATTGGCATGTGTTTGAAATACTTCTTTGATCAACTTTGCATCTCATATAGTTAGCATTGGAAAACTCTACAAGCTCAAATGAATGCCCATTTATGCTATATTTTAAAATATTTTCTATAGTCTTATTGCGACTAGTGACAATCACTTTTTTGTGTTATCAATGTCTTTCAGTCGTAAAATATATTTATGATGAGTGATTTAATGACAACTTTTAAGATCGATATCTATAAATCTTACCTTTTTATCTTCATTATATCTCTTATCACACAAAGAACGTAAAGCATTGCTTCATTTTAAAGCAATTAATTTGAATTTTATAAGCTTCATCTCATATATATATCTTTATTATGTTGCATAAAAGGAACTTAAATCAAATACAAAAGACCAATGAAAGTAAAGAATGATCTCTTTACTATTCTCTATTCACCAAATGCTCCACTTTAAAACTCATTAGTCTTTAAAGCTTCTTTCCAACTTCTTATTTTAAGAATAAGAAAAAAGAAAGAAGTATACTTGTCACCATTTTGCCAAAATGGAAATGGTATTCTATTCTTAGCCTCAAATTGATCTAAGCATCTATGAATATCTTTTAATACTTATCATATTGAAACCTACTTTATGCATAATGACATCTAACTCTAGGCAAAGTTTATTTAGCATATTTGTATGGTCGTTTAAATGAAATGCTTTCGCTCAGTGTGAATAAAGCAAAATTACAGAGTAATCAGAAATGCTAAGAACATAAACAGAGAAACCTTTCTGTAGATAGAAACAATATTCATTTCTTTGTAAAGTAAATTTCTACTACATTTGTACTGTAGATAGCTATGTATATATAGATGTGAATGTGCTAGTGCAATACACGTGTATGGTCGGGATCATATTGTATGTTAGAAACGGATGGTGGACTGATGAGCTAAGCTAGAGACGCTTGTTCTGTGTCAGATGCCATTGGTGAGGTCGTGTTATCTATTACTCAGTATCTCAATCTATCCAACAAAAATAATATTTAGATTAATATTTCGAAGATGAATTAGGATGCATCATGTTCTGAGGTGTCAATTCAAGTAATGAGATGAAATTAATCCAATCCGAATATATTTGATATGTATCTGACGTGTCAAAATACTTCATCCATACCACTAATCCAAACTCTACTTATTTTACCTATCTATCATATATATCATATAGTTTTTTTAATTAACATGACCCATACAACCTAAATAAAACCACATTTAATCCAAAATGACCCATTTAACTTGAAACTGATATGTTTAACCACGATTGATAATCGTTTCAATTTTAGATTTTTTTTATCAATCTAAAACTATTTTTAAACTTAATTAGGTCAAGATTTCTATCTAGATCCTGACATGAAAATTGATAGCATTAATGTGAACCTATTTTTTCCCCAGATTGGAGTGTTTTTTTTAACAGAAATAAAAAACTTTATTAAAAAAAAATAGGAGTACAAGATGCAAAGGAGAGAAGGAACAAAAAAACAACGAAAGAAATAAGGGAGTTACATCCCAACGAGCTCAGTAATTGGTCGAGGCTACCAACTACTATGTAGCTAGGCACAAACCATTCAATTTGGAGTAGAGAACAGTAAAACACGAGGCAGCCAACCCAATCGAGCAATAAACCACCACCAAAGGTTGCCATGAGCCTTGGCACGGTGGAGTGAGCCCCAACCACATAATTGCATAACAAATCAAATGTTATGCACTAAACTTAAATCGAAGCTTCAGTGAACCGGTAACAAGCAAAAGCCAACCAATGCAAAAATCAACCATCATCTAGAGGCAGCAAGGACAACCAAGAGAAGTAGCACCAACCCACAAATTATTTCCTCCCGCGTTTATCCCTCCCACAAGAGGAAACTGAAACAACAGGACGATCATTCTTTAAGGGAAAATTAACCACAGGTTCATCATCCCCACTAGCTTTCGAAGACGAATCAGATGAGCACTGCAGTCAATCAAGTTGTATCCTAACATCCTCCCCTCGAATTGACACCCTCATGAGCAACCAAATACCTTAAGTGATACAAAATTAACAGGGACCTCAACAAAATGATCTGATATAGAAGGCGTAACAGGAGAAATAAACTTAGGAACAACTCTAGATCCCTCACTTACCACACCCAAAGGTGTAACCAATCCTAATTCATTAGGGATGCCAAAGTCACCAGAATCCTCCACAACCACACAAGGCACCTCATTACCATTTAAAAAACACAGTGCAGACACATTTTCCACCACAGACAAAATAGGACACGCATTAACAACACAACTCAAAAGAGCACCAGCACTAGCATAAGCCCAAGAGAGCTGAATAGAAGGTAATACCCCAGCCACATTTTTCATAGAAACCTTCACATTAGATCCAACAGCACCAACCTCATAAACAGAAGTCACATTGTTCAACGAAATAACAGTCAAAGGGTTAGGAGAGGATGACACCAGAGACCCCAGCCCATTAATAGGAAACAAAATAACAATATCATCCTCAAGTTTACCAACGACACAACCCAATCCCTACACCTCAAGCACCGACACAGAAGGGACAATAGGGTTCACAGAGACAACAGGGTTCACAGAAACCTCACCAGGAGGTTTAACAGGTAGGGGTAAATCCGCAGAATCTAGGACAACAACCTTGGGACGACAATTTCGCACAACATGCCCGATACACAAACAAGAAGCACAGAAATGAGGGAATTCATCAATAACCACTTGCTGGACATAACCTAGCTTCTCCGAGCCTAACCAGACCTTATCAGGGTAGGCTTTAGAGATATCCAACTCCACTAAAACATGAGCTAAAGACGGTCTAGAACCCAAAGAAGTGGCTACATCAATATTTAAAGGTTTGCCAAATAGAGAGGCCAACACATGAAGAATACATGGGGAGAAGTGATGAGGCTGCAGTTGCATAAAAGAGACCCAATTCGGGATGACTGGTGACTCAACACCGACATCAATACGGGGAGACCACTTGGTAAGCTTCATGTAGCAATTATAAACCAGATACGATCTATGGAAAAAAAAGCGATAATAATCAAGGTCATTCGCAAGCTTGATTAGGACATGAAACAAATCTAGCAAGGTGACCAAAATCTCCCCATTTATCTTGAGATTGAAAAAAAAAAAATTCGTATGTTATCTAGATACGGGCGTTTGATAAGGAAAATACTAACTAAAGAGAACTGAAAAGGAACGGCCAGAGCCTTACTCTCCTGATCTGATATCCAAAGGGATGGCAAACCACGAAAGAAAGATGCCCTAAGTTCAGGAAAATCATTTTCGGAAGAAGAGCTCGAAAGAACATCCAAAAACTAACGCGAAGAAGGTGAACCACCTAAAAAACCAGGGTCGCAAAGCTTCGACGCCATCCCGGCTCGCGCCGAAGGAAGAAAAAACAACAACAAAACAAAATCGAATCGGCAAAGAAGAGAGAAACTTCCCTGGATATGAGAAGAAAGCCAACCCCGCCAAAGAGCGGCCCGGCAATCACGAAGGAAAAGCTAGGGCAAAACCCTAGCGGAGCAACCAAAATGAAGAGTTGGAGGAAAAAATTGAAAACTATATTCTCAAATTGGAGTGTTGGGACCATGTCATGACACCTAAAAGGTTATAATTTTATTCATATATCTCAATGTTTGATCCAAACCCTAATCCAAATCCGACTTGTTTGACCATTTATATAGATCCTATAATTTTTGTAGATCAACCTGTTAACCAAAATCTAACACATTTTCACCAAAAATAATCCAATAATTAGCCCAAAACTAATATGTTTAATCAAAATCCGACTAATAATCTGATCAATTTTAAATTAATTTTTGGGACAAATCCGAAACAATTTGTAAAATTAATTGGGTCAAAATTTCTGCCTAATCCTCAACCATAAAATTAAAAGAATTAATTAGATTTTAAATTTTTTGAATGAAATTTGAATCGAATTAGCAGATCATAGAATTTATTGACACTTATTAAAAATTTACAATATAAACTGTTATACACATTTAATATTTAAAAACTATTCTAACAAATGTTTTATTAATTTTAAGGTTTATCTTTTTAAAATTTAAATTCTCTTCATTTTCTTCCAAAGTAAAAGGGAAACTTCATACCTAATTTCTTTAGATGTATTTATCATATGTGTGTCCAAATTACTCAATTTTATTTTTAAATTATATTTTTCTTAAATAAATAAAAGAAAGTTCTGATAATGATTCTCTGACAAGATGTATTTATCATGTTAATTTGATGTTTAGGCTTCGTTTAGGACGGTTTTCTTACTACTTTTAAAAACAACTTTTTAGCATAAAAATTTAATAGAAATAGTTAAAAAATAATGGCTTCTCCAAAACTAAGGCCTAGTGTGAGACAGCTTTAGGCTTAATTTGAGGCAACTTTTTTACTGTTTCTTCAAGCAGTTTTTACTACACAAATTGAAAATTTTATATTATAAAACTGTTTTAAGAAGCAGCAGAAAGCCGTCTGAAACAAAGCTTTAGACCGCTGCTTTTCCTTTGCTTTCAAGAGATTTTTGTACTAAAAATCAGCTTTACAAAACAATAAAAAAACCGTCTCAAACAAAACCTTACTTTCACTCGCCAGCTCTTTTCTTACTTTATATATTGTCATGTAATCAACAAAGCAAGTAGATAAGTAGAATGACTGATGATTTCACCCCAACAACAATATATATTGCCACCTGTTGATTTCAGCGTTGCAGAACGCATCAAATGCTCCACCTTCGTAAAATCTCTGAAGCTTCTTTTCAGCTTTTTTTATTTTCAGAAAAGGAAAGATGGGAGAAGAAATGAAGAATGGTTATCACCATCTTTGCCAAAGTAGAAATATCTGAAAAGGAGCATTCCATTCTTAGGCGCCACAGGTTGATCTAAGCATCCAAAATATCTTATAGCACTTGCCGTATTAAGACCTCCTATATGCATAATGACGTCTCAAGGGCTGTTTGTTTTGCTGAGAAAAAATAATCATAATAATAAAATGGCATATGAGTATATGAAATTAAAAATAAATAAATAATGTGGTTAAAATATTTATAGTTGTTTAAAGTTTTGTTTGGAACCGCTTTTTTACTGCTTTGAAATTGGTTTTTTAGTGCAAAAATTAAAATATTTTATAGAAAACTGCTTTAAGAACTAATAAAAAAACCGTTCCAAACGAAGCCTAAATGAGCGTAAAATAAATATAGGTAATTAATTTTTATTATTTGACTTGAGGTCTGTTTGAGACAACTTACTCCCTAATTTATTAAGGCAACAATCATGCATGATTTTATTTGGTCATGACTTTATTTCTGTTTTTTCATTGCTTTTCAAAAAATTTTATGATGAAAATCTATTTGTTGCAATTAGAATAGCAAAGTTATTTTATCTAAAGTAACTTTGTAAACTACTTTATAAAAAGTCATAGTCGTCGTCCCAAACAGATCTTTAATGTAAAATGAATGTAATATAATGCCAATAATGATGGATATAGGTGGTTGTTTGGCAACCGACAAATAATGGCTGACCGGTAGCTAATGGTAGTGATGGGCGGTAATAACAATTGGGTATTGGCAATGGTTGGCAGAGATAATCAACCGACAACAGTAGTGGTTGAAAGGAGCGAGCGGCGTAGAAGCGACTGTGCTATAATTTCAACTAAAAAACACAAACAAATTCCGAATACATTAAAAATGAACTATAAATAGATTTTTTTTATTTAAAATTTAATCAAATCAAGTATTAAAAATTTCAAATCCAATATATTTGATGTACTTCACAAGTTCAGGTGTTTATGTGTTGATTTGTTTTACTGTGTAAAGGTGGATTTCTTTTTACTTGTTCACTGGATACTAAACGAATCAATGGAGCAGTGCTCATAATGATTGGAATAGATGATTAAGAGGACTTAAGCTGTCTCATGTCTCCTTACATTTAACATCTTTAGGGTTTCTTTCGCAGTAATTTTGTCAAATGAGACGTTAATGATGTGGAGAAAATTGCCTCAGCTCTCAGGGAGCCTTATCACCCCACCTTTCTCCCTCAGATCACGACAACATGGGTTTGATATCCCCTCTAAGCTCTACCAATATCAATATCTCCCTTGTTCCTTTTAGGTTCCGTTTCAGACAGTTTTCTTACTGCTTTTTAAAGTAGATTTCTAGCATACAAATTTAAATTTTTATACTAAAAAATTGCTTTAAGAAACAGTGAAAAAACGTCCCAAATGAAGCCCTTCGACTCCCAAAGCCAGAAAGACAAGACAGATCTAAACAACCCATTAATCTTTTATTTCTTTTCCTAACATCCTTGCTTGGAATATTAGGGGACTAAATGATGATGCTTGTGTGAATGCTGTGCTTTGCCTTATTGAAAACATACTTAATGAGGCTTCTGTTGAGGGTGTTTTTAAGCAAAGAAAATAAAATATCTTCTTACAGAAGAATTGTTGCAATAACTTCTTAATTGGCTTGAAAAGTTTTTGTTGCGGACTAGAATATATACGGCGGTAGAGTTTATAAATTCACGTCTGAGCGTTGCACGAATATTCAGCACACAAACAGAAAAGAAAATGAACACCAAGTTTTTTAAGTGGAAAACCCGAAAGAGGGAAAAAACCGCGGGGCTACGCCCAGTTGAAAAATTCCACTAGTGTTTTATAAATTACCAGAAGCTGATTCGTCCCACAAGTCAGGACAATCATATTACAATTTGTTTCTTATAACTTGAAGCAAATTTACAAAGTTTTGCAGAATTCAGGCGTCTCCCAAAAATCCGGCAGAGTTCCGGCGTATTTAGGCGGCGGAAAGAACTCCGGCGGTGGTCGAGGAGGAGATGATTCTCCCTTTCCCCTTTCTCTCTTCTCTTCTTCTCTCTCTTATCACTTGAGTCCCCTTGTGAAGAATGAGGACTTTATTTATAGTTTTTCTGGAGTGGCATGACATGTAAATAGGTGTGAGATCATGGACGAATAGGGAGTAGTCGAATGGACGGCCGATATTGAACCCTTCGATCGTGCACCGTTCGTTGGACATTTGAAGGCCTTAGTGATGTCGGAATTCGGGTAACCTTAGGCTTGTTGGATTCGTCTCGTCGAGCCGTTCGATTCAAGTATAAGCTCGTTAAAATCGGAGACCGTTTGGTAACTCAAATTGTGATTCGAACCTTCCAACAACACTTCGAGTCTTCGATTCAGATTCATTTGGACTCGGATTGAGTTGAATTTGGTGTCGTTGGGTTTGTATTTCCGAGAGGCTCAATTTGAGTGTAAGCTTGCTGAAATTGGAGTTCGTGTGCTCCTAGATTTAATTTTTGAAGTTCTCTGGTTGGTTTTTGCCTCGAGATTCGTGCCCGATCAAGATGATTTATTGATCAGTTCTCATTTGAGTGAAATGGAATTCCAAACAGAAAGAGAGAGGTAAAACATCAAATCTTTTTTACGTGGAAAGCCCGAAGAGGGAAAAACCATGGGTCTTCGCCCAGGTGAAAAGATTCTACTAAACTTGAGTGAAATAAAAGGGTTGACCCGTCCCTCGATTTAGAGGCGGTCGAATTACAGCAATTTGGAGAGCTAGTCAAAGGTCTGGCGACGGTCGTGCGAATGTCTGGCGGCGATCGTCGGCCAGGCAAAGGTCTGGAGGCGGGCGACGGTAGAGCGGTGGTCCGACGAAGATCGGGCTAAAGTCCGGCGACGGTCGTTGGCCGGGCGAAGGTCTGGCGGCGGACGACGGCCGGGTGAAGGTCAGGCGGCAGTCGACGGCAGAGCACTAGTCCGACAAAGGTCGTGCTGAAGTCCGGTGGCGGTCGTCGGCCGGGCGAAGGTTTTGCAGCGGGCGGCAGCCTGGCGAAGGTCCGACGGCGGGTGGCGGCCAGACGAAGGTCTGGTGGCGGACAGCAACCGGGCGAAGGTTCAGAGTAGATGGCGGCCTGGCGAAGGTTCGGCAGCAGGCGGCGGCCAAGTGGTGGTCCGACGAAGGTCAGGTTGAATTCCGGCTACGGTCGTCGGCCGGGCGAAGGTCTAGCAGTGGTCGACGGCGGAGCGGTGGCTGAGCTGTGGTCCAACGAAGGTCGGGCTAAAGTCCGGCTGCGGGTGGAGGCTAGGCGATGGTCCGATGGCTGGCGGCGGCTG
Organism: Dendrobium huoshanense; assembly: GCA_016618105.1. Lineage (NCBI taxonomy): Eukaryota > Viridiplantae > Streptophyta > Magnoliopsida > Asparagales > Orchidaceae > Dendrobium > Dendrobium huoshanense. The sequence goes on from CM028342.1 coordinate 17,189,939, forward strand.
GGCGAAGGTTTGACGGGAGGGCGGTGGTCCGACGAAGGTCGGGCTGAAGTCCAGCTGTGATCATCTGCCAAGCAAAGGTCCGACGGTAGGCGGTAGCCGGGTGACGGCCGGGAGGTGGTCCGATGAAGGTCGGGCTGAAGTACGATTGTGGTCATCGGCTGAGCGAAGGTCTGGCGGCGGACGACGGTCAGGTGAAGGTCAGGTGGCGGTCGACGGCGGAGCGGTGGTCCGACGAAGGTCGAACTGAAGTCCGGAGGCGGGCGACAGACAGGCAAAGGTTCGACGGTGGGCGGTAGCCGGGCGGTGGTTCGACAAAGGTCGGGATGAAGTCCGGCAGTGGGCGACAGACGGGCGAAGGTCCGGAGGCGGGCGGCGGCCAGGCGACGGTCTAGCGGCGATCGTCGGCCGAGCAAAGGTTTGGCGACCGGCGGTAGCCGGGCGGTGTTCCGACGAAGGTCGGGCTGAAGTCCGGCGGCGGGCAGTGGTCAGGCAAAGGTCTGGTGGTTGGTGGCGGCCGAGCAGTGGTCCGACAAAGGTCTGGCGGCAGGCGGCAGCCATGTAATGGTGTTAGAGTTCTTTAAGCTTCAGAGCTCTCTCCAATCTCTAGCCAAAGGTCTCCCTCATGTAGAGAGTGGGGGTCTTTTTATAGATTTTCATGAGTGGCACACCCCTTAAATCTAGAGAAGATACGGGGCAGGTTCGGAGTGCTCCATCGGATGGCTCGTATTGATTCCCCGCCAACGTAGAGAGTTTTCAACTTTTTAAGTTCCTTAACAATGTCAGAATTCAGAGATCTTTGGCTCGTTGGATTTGTCTCGTCGAGACGCTCGATTTGACTATAAGCATGCCATATTTGAATATAATTTCATCATCCAAATAATGTTTTGACTCTTCCAAATATTGTCCGAGCCCCCGATTCAGACCCATTTAAGCTTGGGTTAGACCAATTTTGGTGTTGTTTGGTTCGTCTATTTGAGATGTTTAATTTGACTATAAGTTGGCTAAAATTGTAGTTTAGATGATCCCGAATTTAATTTTGAAAGTTTCCAACTTGAATAAGCATCGAGATTCGTGCTCAATCAAAGCAATTTTTGATGACGTATTAATAATAATAATAATAGGTATTCTAAATAAGAGAAAAAAGACAAAAAAAAAAGAAAGAAATTTTTTGCCTCGATCCATGTGCATCGTCGTCACCCTCAATGCCGATGACACACTTACGTCCCCTCACAAAGGTATAAAACTCAAAATTCTATGATCTGCCCACGCGACGCATTGAGAAACGACATATACACGCTTTCTATGCCATGTACACACTTTTCTTAGCATGACGGGGACAACTCTAAGTACCCGTATGTGCCACAGTGCCTGCGGGAAAAAAATTTTGCATTTCAAAGCAAATACCCTTGAAGGCCCATGCATATCTTTCTTGGCGTGGTGGGATTGAAGATGATGGCTACAACGTCATACGACACCGACTATGCATATCTTTCTTTACATGGCGTGACGCTGGAGCTACATGCACAAATTAACTCATTATCAATTGTATACCTGACTAATTTGCCAATGTATAGCATATAAATAATAATGAATTCCTATAACTATAAATAGTCTCCAATGAATGAATAAAGGCTCATGTTGGCTACTAAATTAACAATTCTTTCTTTGTATGGGAATCCTCTATTTTTTGTATCATGAGAATTATTTCAGGTGGTGAGAATAGATGCTCGAAGGTGGTTCTTGGAACAGGCGGCTGGAATCCAAGAACTAGGGGCGGTCTTTACTGCTGTCCATTTTCTCGTGAGATGTGAGGAGCTCTTCACCTGTGTCTGTCCAAGCTCATTTGGTATAAGAGCTGGCAAAGATACCTCCACGCAAAAATCAACAACAGCCGATACACGACGCAATCATTGAAAATTTAAGGGGAGAAACCCAACAGTTACAACAAGAATTGACAAGAAGAGATCAAAGGGAAGCCGCCAATCATAGAGAAGATGAAGAAGATGTTAATCCATTTCACCAAGAATCCTCCAGTGAAGATGAAAACAGCAGGCGAAGACCAATGCGAGACCAACCCGTGCACTGAGGCAACGTGGGAATCAAAATTGATCTCCCAGAATTTGATGGAAAGTTAGATCCCGATGAATTCTTAAATTAGTTGCATAGCATGGAACGAGTTCTTAACTTTAAGGAGGTACCTTCTGATCTGATTGTCAAATTAGTGGCAATCAAACTTATAAAGAGTGATTCTTTTTGGTGGGAAAATTTGAAGCATACCCAAATGCAAGAAGGTCATAGCAAGATAACCTCCTAGGAAAAGATGAAGAAACAATTACAACAAAAATATTTAATTGATAATTATCGACAAGGATTGTTCTTGAGATTACATCAGCTAAAACAAAAACATCTCACATTTGAGGAATATGTGGTTGAATTTGAGTAACTAATGCTCAAATGCGATATGGCTGAACCTACCTAAAACACCATTGCCAGGTTTATCGAAGGCCTCCAACCTGTCATTGCCCACGTGGTGCAGCTGCAACCCTATTGGACTTTATAATAAGTAATCAATTTAGCATTAAAAGTGGAGAGACAATAGAAAAGTCCTAAGCCGCTCCACACCATATCACAAGAAGGCGGAGCTGAGAAGACCTTCCATCCAATCAGACCCGTAGGGGACAGAGCTTCCACATTAAATGAGGGAAACCTTACTGTTAAGCAACCAAGTCAGATTCTTCCACATCCTATTGGAATTGCCGCTATAAAACGTTTTAAATGCCACAGTTTCAAACTTATCGCTTCAAATTGTCCAACTAGGAGAGTTGTCACCTTGATTGAAGAAGAGGAAATGGTCATGCTCGTCGCCACTGAGACCGACTTAAGCAATACAGAGATCAGCCCCCAGTCTAATCACGCATTCATATGTGTGGATGATGGGCCACTTAGTCCTTAGAAGGTTGTTAAGTGCACGGAAGGAAGAGCTGGTGCAGCGACATAATCTCTTTAAAACCAGATGTACAATACAAGGTCGGGTATGTCAAGTTATAGCGGATAGCGGGAGCTGCAAAAATATTGCTTCCTGTACTTTGGTGGAAAAGTTATAATTGCCTACAGAAGCATATCCCAAACCATACAAATTATCATGGATCTAAACATATAATGTGGTATAAGTATCCAAGCATTGTCTCATCCCTTTCTATATCAGTAAATTTAAGGATTAAGTATGGTGTAACGTATTACCCATGGACGCTTTTCATTTACTGCTGGGCCAACCTTGGCATTTTGATAGGTAGACCATCCACGATGGAGTAGCTAATACTTATACTTTGGTTCAGGATGGTGAAACCATTGTATTGTTGCCATTGGTCATGGGGCATGAAGGGCTATCACAGATCAATTCATGATCAACATGACAATATGTCAACTAGCTATTCAAGAAGCTAAAAGCTACTACCTTTTGTTATTAAAAAATGACTCTGCACCACAACATCCAAAAATTTAGCAGATCCTCCAAGATTTTAATGATGTATGGGTGGAAGAGCTTCCAATGGGTCTACCTCCTCTCCGAGACATAAAACATGCCATAAACTTCATTACAGGAGCCACCTTGCCCAATCGGCCCCCTTACCAACTTCATCCCAACAAGCATGAGGAATTGAGGAGGCAATTAAAAGATTTGCTAAATAAGGGGTTTATTCGGTCCAACATCAGTCTCTATACTGTGACAGCCCTAATTGGACCAAAAAAGATGGGACATATAGGATGTGTATCGATAGCAGGGTAGTTAACAAAATTACAATCTGTTACCAATTCCCCATTCCATATATAAAAGACCTCTTCGACCATCTACAAAGAGCTGTCCTGTTCTCCAAGATAGACTTACAAAGTGATTACCACCAGATTCAGGTATGAAAAGGAGAAGAATGGAAAACCACTTTTAAAGTAAGAGATGAGTTGTTTGAATGGCTGGTAATGCCCTTTGAGCTGTCCAAAGCCTTGGGCATGTTTATGCACTTAATGAATCAAATATTCTAATTATTCCTAGGTAACTTTGTGATTGTATACTCTGATGACATTCTGGTATATAGCCTAAATACTCGCTCACAACTGCAATACTTATGCCAGGTAATAGAAATTCTAATGAAATAGACATTATATTGCCATCCTAAAAAATGTCAATTTCTGAATCACAAGATCCAATTTCTGGGCTTTGTCATCTCAGCTGAAGAAATTGAGGTTAAACTAAAAAGGGTTAGAGCCATTGTGAGCTAGCCAGACCTTCGCTCCTTCACCGATGTTTGGAGGTTTCATGGTTTAGCATCCTTTTATTGATGATTCATAGCTAATTTTAGTACTATAGCAGCTCCGATCACAGAATTACTTAAAACTGACAGCTTTTGCTTGACAGAGGCGGCCCAATCCAATTTTGAATAACTGAAAGAGAAGATGACTACCGTGCCCATCCTTTAACTACCTAATTTCAACAAGGTGTTCCAAGTTGACTGTGACACCTCCAATGTGGGAATTAGGTGTAATCTGAAGCCAAGGGTCAGCTAGTGGCCTACTTTAGCTTGAAGTTTAATGAAACTTGACAGAAATACTCCACCTATGAAAAGGAGTTCTACGCCATTTTTGTGCCTTACATCATTGGAGCCACTACCTATTATGCAGATAATTCATCCTCTTTACTAACCATGCTGCCTTGAAGTTTCTAGATAGCCAGAAGAAGTTGTGAGGCCGACATGAGACTTTGTCTAAGTCTTTAGCAGCTTTTTATTTTTGCTAAAATATAAAGCCATTAAGCAAAATCAGGTGGTCGACGCCTTAAGACGAAGGTATGTTTTGATATAGGTACTCCAAAACAAAGTGATAGGATTTGAAACTATCAAAGAACTATATCCCACTAACGCTATTTTTCAAGACATTTGGAAACAATTCTAAAGTAGCTCCCATCTTCTGTATCACATTAAGGACAAGCTACATGTTCTTTCGCACTTGCCTATGTATACCCAGATGTTCGGTTATATTGGCTTTAATCTCTAAATGTCATGATGGTGGGATGGCCAAACATTTTGGTCGTGATAAAACCTTTTCTTTGATTAAAAATAAGTTTTATTGGTTCGAATACAAAAAGACGTGAATCGTTATATGAGAGGATGCAGAATTTGTAAGATAGCTAAGACACTGGACACCAATGTCGACTAATATTTGTCCTTGCCTGTACATAATGGACCTTGAGAAGATATTAGTATAGATTTTGTGTTAGGTTTACCATGCACTAACAAAAATAAGGACTCCATCATGGTCATCGTTGACCGATTCTCTAAGATGACACATTTTGTGGCTTGCAATAAGTTGCTCGATGCCACCCATATTGGAGACCTATATTTTAGAGAATTTGTCCAGTTGCATGGCATTCCTAGGACCATTACTTCATATATATATGTAAAATTCCAAAGTCATATTTTAGGACCTTATGGGAAAAATTAGGAACTCACTTATAATTTAGTTCGATCGCTCACCCTCAAACGAATGGGCAATTCAAAACTACAAATTGAAGTTTAGGAAATTTGCTCAGGTGTTTCATGGGAAAGAATGTTCGACATTGGGACTTGATCTTAGCTCAAGTCAAATTTGCATTCAATCAGTGGACTGGAGACAGTCCATTTGAAGTAATCTTTAGCATTAATCCCTTCACACCAATCGATCTAATTCCTATAGTAAATGCTTCTACCTACAGTACTGATGGAAGAACAATGGAGTGTGGCGATTAAGAAATTACATAAACAAGTGCAAGATGAAATTTCCAAGCAAAATGCTAAGTATCAGGCACAAGCCAACAAACATCATAACTATGTTCAATTTAAAGAAGGGAATTTTGTTTGGATTAGGTTGAGAAAGGAGAAGTTCCCTACCAGACCTTTTGGTAAGCTCAAAACCAAGGAGGATGAACCTTTTCGAATCATTAAAAAGATCAATGACAATGCCTATTAGATTGACCTTCCTGGAGATTATAATGTTTTGGTTGTGTTTAATGTTGTGAAACCCGTAAATTTTCAATTTATGTTTGGATTTTTTTTTGTGTTGTTAGTACGGACGAACCGTCTGGACGAACTAAATAAAATGTTGAAAATCTGTATGGTTAGTACGGACGAACTGCCAGTACGAACATAGTAAAATGCAGGTTCATCTGGACAAACCTGAGTTCGTCCGGGACGAGTTAAACAAAATTTTTCTCGAGAGCATAGTCCAAGGACAAAATTAATTATCGTTTGTACGCTCGTGTCCAGAGAGATTTGTCCCAGGACGAATGGAGAGCATCGTCTGGATGATTGAGTTCATTAAATAGATTTTTTGAGATATTTTTGAAGAGAGAGAAAGTGCTGGAGAGAGAAAACAAAGGAAAGAGGTAGAAAACAGCATTTTGGGCGTCTTCGGTCCATCGCCGTAGTTGGGAAAGTTGACCGACTTGAGGTAAGACACATTATGCCTTTCTCAATTTTCAGAAATGTGGATTTTGTTGGATTTCTTGTTTAAATTTCTGTTTCCATTAGCGAAAATCTGGTATAATTTCGTACCGATAAAACTTTTACGGCGTAACTTTTGGTATGTTATAGAGATTGTAATTTTGCACGTTTTGAGTATTATCTGGAAGATTTTCACTGGGTATTTTGAATTTTGTGGAGTTTTCATCAAATATGAAATTATCTGGATGTTGAAAAATATTGCTTCAGTACAATGATAGTCTTGAAATGTTGTTTTCAACAATCTATGGTAATTTGATAATTTTTTGAAACTGTGAATTTTGATATGTTGAATTTTCGTTGTCTGCCGTTATACTCTCCGACGATATTTTGATACGAATCTGATTTCTCTGTATATGATGTGAGTTCATGTTGATGTGTTATGCATGATATCAGAAGGGAGTTATAAGGGGCTGGAATTCTTTGAGATTCTGTTTGTGTCAGGAAAGGGAGGCATAAGGGGTCAGAATCCGTTGAGATTCTGTCTGGGTCCGAGAATATGAAAATGAATTTTGATCTGATAATTCTGTATATCTGATATATTCTGGTGCTGTAAGAACAAAGGGAAGCATAAGGGGCCAAAATCCATTGAGATTTTATCTATGTCATGGAAGGGAGGCATAAGGGTCCAAAATCCTCTGAGATTCTGTCTGGGTCAGGGAAATCTGTTTTGAAATATGATTTGAATGTTTTTTGAAATCTGTTCTGAACTTTGATTTGAATTTAGATTTGAATAATCTGTGACCTAAATTTGATTCAGCTCTTCTATCTTTGTTATCTTATCTATTATGTACAAATATCTGTATTCTGTTTGATTTATATTATGTATGAATCTCTGAACTCTGTCTAATATTTTGATTTATGTACGAGTATCTGAATGTTGCAGAGCTATTTGAATAAGCTATTTTTAGAGCTTCTGATGTTGTATTTTGTTATGAGAGTTTCTAAAGATTTAGATCAACTAGTGTAGTCTTGCTGAGCTGTTAGCTCACTGTGATTATCTTTATGGTTTTTAGGTTCTGGGAAAGGGAAGGAGATTTTGGACTAGCTGTTAAGTGTCTGATTTGATACTAGGTATTTTTGCAATTTTGATTTTTGTACGGTAATAACTATTTTGTTATGTTCTTTCTGTTTATAGCCATACACTGTAATGTACATGATTATTTTGAAGAATGAGAAAGAAGAAAAAATTGGATGAACTTGTCTGTATATTTGGATGTTTGTAGTTGCTCTACGTTTTCTGTCTATTTGATTATTGGAAGAAAGTCTGAAACAAATTCCAAAACTAGATCCTGGATTCATCCCGTCGCGACTCAACGTGATGGGATTCGTTCCAGTCAGGTTGGGTCGTGATAAATGTATTCGATCTCACTCCTCACTATGATGTGGAGGAGTCTTCCCCACCACGGTTGGATGATGCTAGAGCTACATGCATAAATAAACTTTGTATCAATTGTATATCTAACTAAGTTGCTAATGTATAGTGTATAAATAATAACAAACTATTGTAATTATAAATAGTCTCCAATGAATGAATAAAGGCTTATATTGGATGCTAAAAGAATTCTTTCTTTGTATGGGAGTCCTCTATTTTTCTGTATCCTGAGAATTATTTCAGACGGTGAGAACAAATGCTCGAAGGTGGTTGTTAGAGCAGGTGGCTGGAATCCAAGAACTAGGGGTGGCCATTACTGATGTCTATTTTCCTGTCAGCTATGAGGATCTCTTTGTCGGTGTCTATCCAGGCTCATGGTGGGAAGGCTATGACTCCCCAAATGTCCCTCAAAGTGGGGAAATTCTAGGGTACTACTGAAATTATGTGTAAATGCATGAAGATTGAATGAACAACAGGAACCTGACTTGACTTAAATGATAGGGAACATGACTTGTACATTGAACAACAGGGAACTAGACCCTAATTTCTAAAATACACAATAAAATTAAAAATGAAAATGCTAAATAATAATTCAAGTCATTCAATTAGGCATAAATGAACAAGCTAGTAGAGGACTCGTTGTGAGAAGTTTTTTGACATGAATGTCTTGTAAGAAACAATAGTTAATTGCAAAGGACATAATACCTTCCACATGTAAAAATCAAAGACCTATTATACAAGTAATAGGATGGCACTTGCAATTAATGGTGGAAGACCTATCATGCACATAACAACTCACATAGAAATAATGGGTATTAAATGTAGTAATGCCTTGCAGCCAACATCAACAACATGCATACAATAGATACTACTGCAAACAAGCACACTATACCACCTGTAAATGAGGATGGTAGGCATGATGCAAGTACAAGGATCTCCCTACAAGCATATCCTAATGGCATGCAATGAATGTTTGACAGCTTTCCAACTAGAATCCAATCGTAATTGACAATAATAATTCCTTGCAAGTATGAAGGATAAAAGTGCATTGAATGTTTATTTACTAGTCAACATACACAAAAAGAATTCAGTGACGAATGCATCACGACGTGTAGCATACATCAACATGCAAGTGAATAAATAATCACATATGAATGATAGTTAATTGATGTACAATGTTCATGCTTGTTGAAAATGCACAATGGTTGCAATGCATAGGTGAAATACGAAGGCCTACAATGAATGCTGCAATATCTGAACAATCAATGTCAGTTCACTTGTAAATGAATAAAACCACTCCCTATAAAACAGCTGATATGATTTCTTTATTGATAATAATAGTGGATATATCACAAATATAGTGAATTCCTTATGATCACAAATATATACACCACCTGCAAATAACTATAGGAGACCCAACATGCTTCAGTATTCCACTTTTAGTATGCCAGATCCTTCCTACAGTCGACGATCACTTAAAGACAAGATAATACATTGATTCCTTACAAGTAAAGATCAAGTGATTGACATACAATGCTCACATCAATAGCACCATGTAAGCAGAAAGGATAGATGTCTAATGAATAGTAATTTATCAGAAAAAATGCTTAGGGAAATCAGTAATGAAAGATGTTCAAATGGTAGCCCATGTGTCATTCATGTGTAAATGAACATATATAATCTACTTACAAATGATAATGGTACCTACAAACATGCACATGTATCTTGCAATAAACATCAGGGTGTCTATATAATTAACAACAATTGAGCCTTAAATGAATACACTAATATTGTAATTCAGGATCCCTAGTTTATGATTTTGATGATGATAAATAACATTGACCGAATTATTACATTCTTCCTTGAATATTTTAGATGACATTTTTATCTATGAGCACTAACATTTCAGGTAAAATATTTACTGATCAAAACTGCTGAAGACTTAAGACTGGATAGAATAGGATGTGAAAGAGTCTATAATTTATATTTTCTTCATTTTTTTTATTGAGTATGGTCACAAAAGCGTGTATGTAAATTGGGTGACCATGCACACACATACAGGCGAAGAATTTTTTTTTTTTAAATTATTTTTTTAAAATAAATCATACTGTATGATTTTCATTCATATTGTATGATCTGTTATATGAGAATATGCTTAACGACTAATTAGAAAATTAGTTTTTGTACTAATCATATTGTATTATTTGTTTCGATCTAAAAATTCTAGTTGCCAAATTAATTTAAGTAAGATTTTAAAATTTAATTTTTGAATTATTCGTACTGTACAATTACAATCGTACTGTATGATCATTTAAAATCTTGCTAAAATTAACATCCATATTAATTAGGCAATTAAATCATGGTTAATTAATAATTTTTGTTCATATTATACGATCTGTATCGTACTGTACGAAGAGCAGAGATGGAATTTGGTCATCCCATAAATCGTATTAGACAAACTCAAGATCTTTATTCTAATTATATGGTACAATATTAATATCGTATTGGACAAACTATTTAAAATTAATTAATCAAATTATATAAAGTATATAGTACCAGATGATTAATAGATACGACTTACGGTTGTCATAAGATTTATCCCGTATAAATAAAAAAAATATAATAAATCGTACTTGACGATCTCTAGATCGTACTGTATGATATGTTGAAAAATTCTGAACTATTTGTTCTCCTTCACATTGGATGGGACTAGTTTTGAACTGATCGTACTGTATGAACTTGGATCATACTGTACAAATCATGACAACTAACTTGAATTTTTAGGATTTTTTGAAACCTATTATAAAAGTAATTCTTTAACCTTTTTCTAAATGGATGTGAAGAGAGGAATGTGACTGAAGAAGGAACTCTGAGAGGGAGCTTTTGAACAAAATCAGGATTTTTGAAAGGAAGGAGAAGGTGAGCTTGAGCATAAGGGAGAAGGAGTGTGAGGGGATCACACGGTTACTCCTGCAAGCTGGACGCTTGCTCCTCCTGTGGCCTTAATGATTCATGTGGGAGCTCTCTAGGGAGAGATGCTTCTTAGTAGATCATCGAGGTTCTCTACCTTCTCTAAGAGAGAGAAAAATGAGTTAAGGTTCTCTGCCTGTGAAAGGAGTTTTGGTCCTCTGCCACATTAGGTTAGTGTAAGAGAGTTTTGTAAGGTCTTCTCCGCTTTATTGAGGAAGCAAAAAGAGAGTTACTTTGTGTTAGTATAATACTTGGAGTAGAGGACTCCGACGAGTGGACATAGATCAATATTTAACTGAACCACTATAAAATCTGTTGTGTTCATTCTGATTTTACTTTATACATTTTACTTTTTACACTTCAACTTCTTTATAATTGCTTGATAAATTCCTGAGATCAACATTCTATTGTGAAATTTAAAATTCTATCATCATTATTAAAATTATTGTTAAAATTGTTAGCTTCCATATTGTGAAATTAATTTTCCTAATTTAAAAGTTTGAAATATCTATAAAAATTAGTACTTTTATATAGGATTAATTTCAAAAGCACCAATCCCCCCCCCCCCCCCCCCCCCCCCCCCCCCCGCCCTCTTGGTACACATCTTAAACTTTCACATTGGTGTGTAAAATATGGATCATTGATCTTACCATCAATACTTCAGATTTCACTGTTTCATGCTCATTCTGACCTCGTATATCACTATGTTACATAATCATATCATTTGGCTCAACCGCGGATGATCTAACGGCCCGTGCTCTACACTAAGATGGTTAAGTGGAATCATGTACGTGGTTTCATTATTTAGCAATGATTGTCAGCGGCATAATCATTGCTAATTAACGCACCATTAGTAATGATTGCCCCGTGGTTTGTACTAGCCACTAGAACCCGCCACATGCCCTCCTGTCGACGCTAGACCCGTCGATTCTATTTTATTTAATTTTAATTAATTTAAACCCATTTTAATTATAATATATTTTCATTGGATTTGCATTTCAATATTATATATATATATATATATATATGTACACACACACTTTATTTAAAATTATATATGTTAATTTTTTTAGTGCATTGAGTGGAGCTTTGAAATTTAAACATAGCTTATTTTGAGTGAATAAATTTAATGGGAAAGATTAGTGAGCAATTATATCCTAATTGTACACTAATCAAGTTATTAATTATATATATATATATATATATATATATATATATATATATATATATATATATATATATATATATATATATATATATATATATATATATATATATATATATATATATATATATATATATATATATATATATATATATATATATATATATATATATATATATATACACACACACACACACTTTATTTAAAATTATATATGTTAATTTTTTTAGTGCATTGAGTGGAGCTTTGAAATTTAAACATAGCTTATTTTGAGTGAATAGATTTAATGGGAAAGATTAGTGAGCAATTATATCCTAATTGTACACTAATCAAGTTATTAATTATTCATATGATCCTTGTTTTTTGCATATGCAAGATGCACACACATGCCTAGTTTTTAGCTCTCCTTGTTCTAAGGACTTGATTGCCTTTATGTGTGCATTTATACACTTGTCTAAGGGTTAGTGACATCTATTTTCAAACTAATTCAACTTAGTGAAATCTTAAAGATAAAAGTTAAGGACTTATTTAGATAATTTTGATTAATTTTAGGAATTAAAATATAGATCTAATAAGCATGAAACTTGAACCATTCGTATATAGTAACATTTTTTGTCTTAGGAAAATTTCTAATTTGTTTTAAAAATATTTAAATTAATTAATTAGTTAACTCAAGATAAACACTTAATTAAGTATTAAAACTTCTAAAAATTCTAATAAATCAAATTTAAATCTAAAAATTATAAATAATACCTTAAAATGACCAAAATTCAACCCTTATTCAGAGAGATTTAAAAGCTCTTTAATTTGACAACAATTTTAAATTTAATTTAATTTAAAGTGAAAATAAATATTTAATTAATTTAATTATTTAAAATAATTAGTAATTCCAAAAAAATTCTTAAACACTTAAGAACATCTCCTTAGGTCATCTTTGACATTTGCATTTTACTTTTAAGCTTCATATTAGCCTACATAAGTTAAGGGGCAAAATAGAATCTGCCCCATTTCCTCAAACTTAACTAAACAACACTTTTACCACTCCTATATAATGACTAGACTCATGGTTTTTAAGAGACTACTAGGCGGTCAACTGGCTACTCAATCTAGATCGGGGTAAGTCCAGATTTGCACTATATTAATTAGGTTCAAACTACTGATTTTCAGTACGCAATTTAGATTTTTATTCTTAGATAGGCCTAGACTATATGACCTCAACCTTCTGAGAAAATGATCTCAATTTTTTAAATAAAATTTAAAACTCAATTAAATATTTTACAATCCAAAATTTAAACCCAATATATAGAATATACTAGGGTGCTTCTGAAATGTTTTATAATCCCCAAAGTCCTCCTACCTTTCATCAATTGACTTCCAAAAATAAGTGTTCAATCTTATTCTATTCCTATTTTAAATTCAAACTTCAATCCTTTGATATCACTCTTTAAAAATTTCAGATAAAATTTTTACTATTATTTTAATTGATAGTCTTCGTAGGAAACTCTTATTTATCCTATGATGTAATTAACTATAAGGGATTATGCTCTTAGGAGATTTAGAATCCAGATCAAACTTTCAAAATCAAGTTTTTAAAATCTAATTAATTATCTTTGGAAAAATTTAAGTCAAAATCAATAATCGTTATCATTATTTTCAAATAATCAATAGTGATTTATATCTTCTTTCCTCAAAAAGATATATAAATTATTATTATAACTTTAATTATTAAATTAATAATATTTTATCCAAATTATCATAGTTAAATACCTGATTAAACAATCTTTTTGACTCTTTGGGTCATATATAGTTCTTACTTTAATTTGACTATTATAATTAGGATGTATTTTTAATCCTATAAATTGAACCCATTAGAGAATGATTTGTTCACATCCTGATATAATATATTATTCATAATGATGCATTCAATTCAAAATTAAAATTCAAAAAAATTAAATTCTCCCCAAAAAAATTAATCTACTTCTTTTGAAAACTCAACTTTTTCAATCAAACATAAACCCATTTGAACATCTCTTTTGGTGAATTGCTCATGATTGATCACCTTAACCCATTCTCTAGTTGACTTGGTCAACTGAACCAAAGTTTGTTAAACCCAACCAATTTGGGTCAAATCACTTTATGAACTCAATTCAATTCCTTCAAGCCCTCAAATTCATTCCAATGCTTGATATAAAAATCTTTGAACAATTGACAAGTCAAATCATGATGGCTTTGACCAAAGTTAACTCAAATACTAGGTAAAACTTCCTTATTTTTTATCAAACCCCAACGACATTGCTCAACACTCTTTCCAAGGAAGCTCTCCAGCAAATAAAATGCTCTATGTCCTCCTCATCCTCATCAGTTAACTTGACATGTTGATTGATCAAATGGTCAACACAAGTATTTAAATGAGTTTAAATAGTGAACAGTCCTCCTAAATCCATTTCCCTCCAAACCAGCTATCTTAATCCACTCACATGGGTTTTATTACCGTTCTAAATACCCTCTCAACAAACCCCAATAGCTAGCTTAGCCCAAAAGAGCAAGTGTGGTCCCCGAAAAATATTCCACCGAAAAATCCGCCAATAATTGGCAATTTTTCCTATATTTTTTGCATTAAATGCATACTCATATGTTAGGCATTTCTTGAACTGCATTTGAATTTGATTGATGAGTGTTATGGTATATGATTCCCTAACCATAACACTTTCGTAACAATGGTTGGGAAATTTTTCCTTGGGTGGATTTTCAAGTATTTGGGTTATAGGTTAACCTAAATACTTGGAAACTCACCTTTTTCAATGCAATTAAATTTAGTTAACATGGTTGACACGATGTGATTAATTTTGTGTATGTTAAGGGTTAGGGAACATTGATTTCAAACTCATATAACTTAATGTCACTTAAGAAAAAAAATTAAGAATAATGTCTAGGAATTTAGAAAAATTATAGAGAATTAAATATACACCCATTAAGGGTGAAACTCAAGACCTGTGAACATAGTGACATCATTATTCCAAGGTTTAGGTTTCATTGGATTTGAAGCTCATTAAGATAGAAATTTAATTAAATTTAAAATCAACCCCTAAAAAAGCCTCAATCTTTAAAAATTATAACTGATTTAATTTAAATATAAAAATGTAAATAATATATAAAATTGTTCACAATTAAACACTCTACCTATGAAAATTAAAATCCCCATCTTTGGATTTAGAGCTTAATTTAATTTTTAAGAAAAATAAATATTAAATTAAATTAATTAATTAAAAATTATTAAAAAAATCAAACCCTTGAAAACATTCCTATATATCATTCCTGATCTTTGGGAGTGATTTCAAGAAGTTTGTAATGAGTTTGGAGCAAAATCATCAAAACCACCTTAATAAGCAATTAAATACTAGAACTTTGAAAATTCATAATTAATTTCAAAAAATTCTATATTGAGCAAACTCAATAGTATTGGAATCCTTAAAGGGTCTAGTATTAATTAAAAATATTAAACTTTCAGAATTCAACTTAAATAAAAAGTTAACTTTTTGGTCAACTTTAGTTCTAAAACATATCGAAACTTTGAAAAATCTTAACTTAATATATAAAAATTCAAATCTAGCAAAATTAGTATCATTTTACTTCCCATAGTGTCTAGCATTTAGAAAAAAATGTTAAAATCCAAAATCTAACTTAAATTATAAAGTCAAATTTGGACCCCTTGATTTAATGAATTAAATAATTCATAAAAATTCAAAAATTCAATGATTGGTCAAAACTCCAACAAACATCAATTTAATCTTTAAAATCAAATAATTAACCCCTAAATACATAATAAACATTATAGTGATTAAGTTTTAAGGATGGACTATCTTATGCTGTGGGGCTTTGTGTTCTAAGGAGGCCTCGTTCATTGAGCCCATCCTGATAACACTACGAACATATTCAATAGAGTGTAAGACTTTAAAATTAATTTATTATTAATTACTTAACCAAAATTTAAATCTTTAATTTTATAATGGAGTACTTTGAGTTGCAGGGCTATGTGTCTTTAACCAACTAAATTCATTAAAAATAATGATTACTACTAGGTAACTCGGGCCTACATGATTATTAACTTAGCCCTAAGGAAGGTGAAGTAAACTTCATGACCCTAGTATAAATAAAGGTAGTAATCACTCAACACTTAAACTTAAATTAACAATACCCTTTGAACTATAATAAATATTAAAATACTAGACAACTTTAATAATTACCCGGCATTTGACACAGCCAAATCACACAACCTACTTTACACATTTTAGATGATTTGTTAGAATAACCAATCCTAGTTTTAGACTAAGCTGATATTTTCCTTTCATGTTATTTGTGTGACAGGAATTTCATGGCTTTCACTATATGCCGGTTGCTATAATTGATTGATGTGATATTTATTAATGCATTAATTTTATTATGCTATCTATGAATTAATATGATGGGCATTAGATTACTCTAAGGGTATGAATGATTTGGATGCTAATAGGATTTCTGCATGTGACCATGCTCATGTAGGTTTATAAACCAAGGGGGCTAAATTAAAATTTTAATTGACAAATTTTCTTCGAGTGCTAAAAATGTTTAGTGCCCTTTAAATTAAAAGAGCATGATTAAATATGTTTGTGCTCAAATGTGAGAAAATTAAATTGTATAATTGCTTGAGATAATTTTTTATTATAATTACTTGGGATAATCATGTAGGCTTTCAAGAATCTTTTTGATTCTCTACATGTATTTTAATTCAAAACTATTATGAAAGTTAAATTTTAGGATAGAAAATTAACTATCATATTTAAAGCCCAAAGAGAAAGGAAACATCCCTTAGGGGAGAGTTCCTCTCATTTGGGGATTTAAGTTAGGATGATTTGAAAATCTAAAGAGGAAAGAAAAACCCCTTCGAGGAGAAGTTGTTTATATTTGGATACTTGGACTTAATGAATTCAAGGAGCTCACAGAATGGAGGATGACGAAGTGAAGACATAAGAATATCACATTCTTAAAATTACTTATATTATTTCTAGGACTAGAATCTAAGTTGTTGTCAATCGTACCCAATCAATTTTAATTTATGCAGGCCCTGAGTTTCAAATAAGTGAAATTTTCCACATATACTTTTTTTTACACTTGATTTATATTTTAATTGATTAATTTAATTGATATGTTTAGTTTTGCATTGTAGGAGTTTCATAATCTTCTTAGGTTTCTTACTCTTGCATGCCTCTTTTGATTTTGTCTGGAAGTGTTTAGCCTCTTTAAGTACTATTTTTTACTCATAATTAAATATAAATTTTAGGCCAACATAAAAATTTAATCGATTTTAAGAAGTAAGCTCAAGCTCGCTGAGGGTCTCATGCGTGCATATTAAATTCTTCTCTTCCTTATTAGGCACCTCTGCACTTGTGGGTTTTGATAGATAACCTAGCTTATTAGGGTGCAGTTCTATCTAAGGAATATTGTATAATCTCTAAGAAAAAAAATTATTTTATAAGCCTTATTTTTAAACTTTTTAATACTACTTTTGCATATAAGGTCAATTAAAATGCATTACATTAAAAACTTAAATAACAACATCCCTACTCATTTTTCATAAAAAGATCAAACTCATTGTTTTGGAGAACTAAGTAGTTAACTGCGCCCCAATCGAGGTTAGCATAAGTCCAAATTTTCATATCATTAGCTAGGTTTGGGCCACTATAGTTTAGTGCCCAAAATAAACTTAGGATCTAGAGCAGACCCAAAATCATAAGACCTTACTTTCGGGAATATAATCCCAACATTTTAATTGATAACTTAAGATTTAAAGCCCAACATATTAGATAAACTGAGGCATTTTTGAATCATTTCAGAATCCTAAAATGCCTCCTACTTCTCATCCATGGCCTTGAGAAATAAGTGTTCAAAATTTGATCCAATCCCTATTAGAATTCCAATCTCACTCCTTTGATATATCTCCATAAAAATTCTAAATAAAAATTTTATTATTATTTTAATCAAGAAAATTCATAGGAACCCCTCGCTTCCTACGATGTAATTAATTATAAAGGCTTGTCTTTATAGAAGATTTAAGGCCTTAGATCAATTTTAAAATATATTAATTTCTTTGGATAAATTAAAGTTAAAGACGATCATTATTATAATATTTAACTGATTGATAATAAATAATATTTTCTTTCCTTAGGGAGATATATAATTTATTATCATAATTTTTATTATAAAATTAATGATAACCCATCATGATTATTGTAGCTAAATATTTAATCAAACATTATTTTGAACCTTCGGTGGTCATATGTAGTTAACACTACCATTGTCAAGTCCCAAGTTCTGGATGAGAAAAGTGGAGGGTTGTATGTGGCAGTTGACATCCAATGTAAAACTTATAGAATAATCATGACATGAATCCTTTAAAAAATTATGTTAATGCTAGGGCATCACCGAGAAGCGATGCGCTGTATGGCCTGAATGTAGTGATAAGTGTATAAGGGCCACTGCACTGATGCTTAGGTGCAGTGCTAAATTGACAAGGGCTCCCATATCAAGGATGGATGTGGGCAAACAAGCTAATCCATAAAACTAAAATTAAGATAAGAACATGAAATATAGGCTCCCTTATAGCAAAATTAATAAAATTAATATATATTATGATTCATAGAAAAATAAATATTCTGTGCATTCTGGATACTAAATGGGTTGGAGAGAATGCTAAAGAGATTGATAATTTAGGAAATAAACTATAGTATTTGGGTAGGAGTCATAGTAGAAATAGTGTAGGCATGATTATAGATAAGAGTTTGACGGATAATATTATAAAATTTAATAAAATTAGAGATATAATTATAGCTTTAAAGATTTTTATTAACGATAAGATTATTAACATTATAAGTGCTTATACTTCTTAAGTAGATTTGAGTATGAGTTCAAAATTAAAATTTGGAATAACTTAGAAGAATTAATACAAATGATACCTCTTAAAGAAAGAGTTTTTATTGGAGGAAACTTAATTGGACATGTTGGTAGAGAGGTAGATGATTTTAAAAGCATTCATGATGACTATGGGTTTGGAAAGATAAATGAAGGTGGTATAACCATATTAGATTTTTCTTCAGCTTATAATTTTTTTAATAGTTAATACCTTATTTAAGAAAAGAGATGAGCATCTTATCACTTATAAAAATGAATATAGTAAAACATAGATTGATTATTTTTTATAAGAAAATTAGATCATTTAGATTGCAACAATTGTATTATTCTGAGTGAAAATTTATATACCCGATATCAATTATTAATTTTAGACTTTGAGATACAAAGGCAGAAAATAAAAATAAAGTAAAATAATTTTCTAGGATTGGATCGAAGCTTTTAAAAAATATTAACAAAAATATTTTTGAGAGTAAGAATTTAGATCTTAAGATTTTGTTTGTGCATGAAGATGCTAATATTATGTGGGAAAAAATGACTAGCGATATTAAAAATATTGCAAATGATGTGCTTGAAGTTTTGAAGGGAAAACTCCTTATAGTAAAAATAGTTGATGATGGAATCCAAATGTGAAATAAAAGATAAAAAAATAAGAATTTGTTATAAAAATTCTGATAATTGGAAAAGCTATAAAGAGACTCGTAAGATATTTTAGAAAGCTATTTGTGATGCAAAGAGCTTAGCTTTTAATGATTTATATAATATATTATATACTAAGGAGGGATAAAAATATATGTATAAGTTAGCTAATTAAAAGGATAGGAGTAGTAAGGATTTAGTTCAAGTGAAATGTATTAAGAATGAAGATCAAAAAGTGCTTTTCTAAGAAGTTGATATTCAACAAAGGTAGATGAGATCTTTTGCTGAATTTTTAATGAAGAATGTGAAAGTATGATTGATCTTAGTGACTTTAGCGCTCTAAATGAAAATAAAGATTTTTATTTTTATTAGTGTATTAGTAAAACTGAAGTTAGAGAGACTTTAAAGATAATGAAGTGTGGAAAAGCTATGGACCTGATGATATTTCAATAGAAATGTGAAAATACTTAAGAGATGAAAGAATTTTTTAGCTCAGTAAGTTTTTTAATACTATTTTGAAGACTAAAAAGATGTCTGATGAGTTAATTCATATTTTTAAGAATAAAGCTGATGCATAGGAGTATGTGAATTATAGAGGAATTAAGTTAATGTGTCATACTTTAAAACTATGGGAGCAAGTTATGGAGCGTAGGTTGTGGCATGATACTAATATTTCTAAAAATCAATTTAGATTCATACTGGGTAGGTCTACTACGGAATCCATACATTTATTGAGAGATTTGATAGAGAAATATAGAGAGAATAAGGAGGATCTGCATATGATATTTATTGATTTAGAGAAAGCATATGATAAAGTTTCAAGAGAAGTGCTATGGAGAGTTCTTAAAAGTAAAGGAGTTAATAACGTTTATATTCAAATCATTAAATTTATATATATAGGAGCTATTACTTGTGTTCAAACACAAGTTGGTTTGACCAAGTATTTTCCTATTTTGGTTGGATTACATCAAAGATCAGCCTTAAGCCAATATCTTTTTGCTTTAGTCAATGATGTTCCCACTAGAAATTTGCAAGAGGATGTAAATTGGTGTATGCTTTTTGTTGATGATATTCTTCTTGTTGATAAGATTATAGAGGAAGTTGAAGGTAAACTTGATTATGGAGATCAACCTTAGGATCTAAAGGTTTTCACTTGAATAGATCTAAAACTGAATATATGGAGTGTAATTTTAGTAGCAATAGACCTAGTGAGGGGATTGTGACTTTGGGCGATCAAGTCATTAATACGAGTACATGTTTTAGATATCTTATATCTATTGTTCAAAGTGATGGTGAAATGGATGAGGATATTATCGGTAGTATTCAAGTTGGATGGTTAAAGTGGAGAAATGCATCAGGCCGGCTTGTTAAGTGATAGAAAAGTCCCCAAACTTAAGGAAAAATTCTATAAGATGGTGTTGAGACATGCAATGCTTTATGGTGTCGAATATTGACCATTAAAAGAGAAGTATAATAATAAGTTAAGTACTGTAGAGATGAGGATACTTAGGTGGATGAGTGGCTTTATCCGTTGAGATAGGATATGAAATGATCATATATATGTGAAAAGGTTGGAGTAGCTCCATTGGAAGATAAGATTAGAGAGAGTCACCTTAGATGGTTTGGACACATTAAACAGAGGCCTTCCGATGACACAGTTAGGAAAGTTGAAGTATCAGATTTGACTTATGCTAAAAAAGGTAGAGGTAGACCTAAAAAGACTTGGCTAAAAAATATTAAAAATGATCTTTCTTTATTAGATTTAAATGAGAATTTGACTTTTAACAGGACATAATGGTGAAAAAGAATTCATGAAGCCAACCCCACGTAGTGGGACAAAGACTTGATGTTGTTGTTATTGTTGGGGTCATATATAGTTCCTTATTGAATTTGGCTACGATATTCATGTTGAAAGTTATAATTCTAAATCAGAACTCATTAGGAAATTTTATTTTTGCCTTCCAATACGATATATCAAAACCAAATGGTTTGTTCAATTTCAAAATTAAAATTCAAAAATTAATTTTAAAATTTCCAAAAAATTAAAATTTTATATGCTTTGTAATTTTTTTAAGGCAAAGCTTTAAAAAAATATCTATATATATCTATGATGACCGTGTTGAAAGCTAATCTCAACTGGAGGAAATGCCAAATATTTAAAATGTCTACCAAATTCCCAACAAGTACATGCAAAAATACCAATATTTAAAAATTAAAAATTTAATCATCAATAACTTAAAGCAAAATCCATTCACCCTCACCCTCAACAATCATTTGTTGAGGTTGACAAACTTAAAATCACTTCAGCTCACAAAGAGTTAATGTCTGGTCAAAAATATTACTATGATTCACTCTCATGTAGTCTCCTGCCAGTAAGGACGTGGCATATATTATATAACCAACGATTTTGCTGCCAAATGACACCGCAGTTAAACGATTATGATCAGGGTTACGTTCTCTGAACTTGATAGTTTGCCGCCAAATTGCTATACTAAATTATGGTCATGGCCAGAGTTTGTATGCTCCTTAATGATATTAAATCCTTGAGATATAAATCAATAGGATCTGATCGATATGGCACATAACCCTCTGTTAACTAAGATGGATTTAAATTTGTCCTCTTAGACAAATATTCACCCTAGATTTACAAGGCACCCTTAGATGAAGCAACCCATGACTGCCGACAAAGATCCTTCGGTCAAGTTGGGTCGTCTACCTCTTCTTACTAAGTAAAATAGGGACCATGATGGCCCGAGACCACGAAACCATAGGACCTTGATCGGGCACACCATCATTCCCCCCACAATCCGCTTCTACTGCAAGATGGTGAAATTTCCAATCTTAAATATTAAATATTCAAACACCAAAACCAACGCTGCTATTATATGTCGGATATCACATATCTACTGATGCAGTGTATTCATTTGAAGAGTAGCCTTAATCGAAAGTTCTCTCTCGTTATCGGGAGGCGTAATTAACTATAGAGGCTTGCGCCTATAGGAAATCTAAACTCACATCATAAAGTCCTTGCAAAATGAGGGGAAAATCTCTGGATAGTGACTTATCTACAAACCCAATCTACGTTCTAAAATTTTACCTCAGAACTTAAGCGTTAAAAAGTCTACTCGACGATCCAAAAAAGAAACGAAAGGGGGCTCCACGGAAAGGCCGTGGCAAGAATTTTCCAAAGTCCACAGCCGACAGTTTGATGTCTGAGCTGCAATTCCTTTGCCGAGTCCGGAACAACTACAGCACCCACCACTTGATGCAACAAGTGTAGCTCCACTTATCTCTTTGTTTTATATTTTATTAGTTTGTTTGCAGCGAAATAAGTATATATAAATAACAAAAATGAAGTAGGAACAAAACGAAAGGTTTCTGTTTTTAGCTGGTTTCTGCATGCTGAACTGTTTCAGGTGATGATTCCAAACAAGAACTGTGCTCTTGCAACTGCTCCTCTAGCCATAAATCCGGTGTCAATATAAGCCATTATTTAAAAAAACTAGCACTACAGCAGAGTTTTTCTCAGTTCAGCTATAGCATATTCCTTCAAAAGGCTTTGGTATCAAAGGGTTCCACACCAAAACTTCTTTCTGTATAAAACAGAAGCAGAGTTATCACCTCATCAGCCTAAAATCACCAAAGCAATCTTCCCCACCCCAAAGAAGACAATGAAATCACAGAAATAAATGATAGGTAGCTCAGTGCAAAGGAAGATAATTGAGCTCACCGACAAGGCGACAAATGACAAAGCCTTGCTTAGTCCATCAACATCGCTATCAGCTTTTTCTGAAGTGTTTGTATTGGCTTTATGTATTCTCATTCAACCTTTAATCATTCTTATTTTGTATTTGGTTTTAGGGTTTGTTTAGGATGGTTGTAATTTTTGTAAAGGTGATTATAAAGTTATTATGGGGAGAGTAACTATTTTAAAGCTTTTGTAAAAGCAGCTTTTAAGCACAAAAACTTTTAAAAATAATGAAAAAGCAATAGACAAATGGAAACTATGTTGCACTCTAAAAAACAAAGCAGTTGGACTACACAATTGGGCGCAGTAAAAAAGATTTATATTTAATGCAAGAAAGATTTTATTTTCTGATTTTTTTACTCTATTTTTGCTTGCAATTTTATTAAGTTAGAGCAAAAGACTTGCCTAAGGATCAAGTTATGTAGTTTTCAAAGCTTTTTTATTTTTATTTCAACACTCTTCTATCCTATTAAACATGTCCTAATGATAGCTTTAGCTTTCCTGTCGAGAGTAGGGCTTCGTTTGGGAATGCTTTCTAACTGTTTTCATAATCATCTTTTTAGTATAAATTTTTTTATTTTAAAAAAGTTTTATACTAAAAAATTGCTTTAGATAGCAGTTAAAAAGCCGTCCCAAATGAAGCCCAGACCTATAGCTTTTAAATAACCCTATGTTGAGATCACTAATCCCATATATAAATTATTTTTATCATTAGCTTTATCAGCTAAGTGGTCATTTAGGAAAAACATTTCTCCAATGTATATTTAATTCACCATCATGTCAACTAGTTCAAAGTCTACTAACCTCAAATTTAGACCATTCTCTATGTTTATTTAGGGCATAATAGGGTAGTAATCTAAGGATATGTTTAGAACAGCTATAGTTTTTTATAAAAGTAATTGTGAAGTTGTTGTGAGGAAAGCAACTATGGCTTCATTTGGGATAGCTTTTGACTACTACTTTTTCATTGTTTTTGATAAATTTTTGTATTAGAAAGCTGTTATATATATAAAGTAGTAAAAAAGCTATCTAAATGAAGGCTTCATTTGAGGAACTTTTATTAGGTCCTCTGACCGGACGTAGCTCTACGTTCGGTCATCACTGAGTTACTCGGTTTTTGCTCGGTATTTGCTCGGTATTGCTAGGTATTTCTTGGCAATAACAAGAAATACCGCTCTGTGAAGACCAATACCGAGTAATACCGAGCAATACCGAGTAATACCAAAAAATATCGAGTTTTTCTAAAAAAAACTCGGTATTGCTCGGTATTCGTCTTCACATAATGATATTTCTCGTTATTGTTGGTATTGCTCGGTATTTGCTCTGTATTTCTCGTTTTGTGCCTGCTACGTGGCGCGATCTAAGTGCCGGCCGAATATAGCTCTACATACGTTCACTGAACAACATTCATACATAAGAAAGTCATCTCAAACAAAGACGAAGCCTTAACTGCTCTAGTTGTAAAAATCAGCTTCTTGTCACAGGAATTTTTGAAAATAGTAAGCAAACAGCTAGAAAACAGTAACCAAGCAAAATTATAATTGCTATTTGAAAAGCAAAACACCAAAAAGTTGTCCCAAACAAACACTAAAAGTCAACATTTTGCTACTCAATTCCATTGCAGCTCGTTCATGAGATGAGGTTTCTCCTTACATCATCAGCTTATTTTTCAAACGCTATCACGCTAGTGGCTATATAAATTAGATTATGCTTGATAAAATAATGAATTGGATAAGTAAATCAGAGCCTTGTGGGACTGAAGAGCACGGGTGGATCGCAAGGAAAATATTTTAATGGATTTTATGTTATCTTATATAATATAATACAATATAAATATGTATTAAAATTTATCTATGTTCTTATAAAATTGTAGCTGAAATTGACTGAATTTTATAGAGGGATTACTCTATCAGATGTGTCTTCTTCAAATGGAAGAGAATTGATTCTTCTTAGGCTTCATTTGAGACGGTTTTTTAATTATTTCTTGAAGCAGCTTTTTAGTAAAAAATTAAAAAAATTTGTACTAGAAAGCTTGTTTAAGCAATATTGTTGTTGTTGTTGGGACACAATGGAGAAAAAGAATTCATGTAGTCGACCCCACGTAGTGGGATAAAGGCTTGATGTTGTTGTTGTTGTTGTTGTTGTAAAGCTGGTTTAAGCAACTGTAAAAAAGCCGTCCCAAACAAAATCTAGAGTGGGTGGATCTTAATGAAGTTTGAGTTTTATGGTCATTATAAGGCGAAAGATCTCATGAATATTATGAGAATCTCAAATATTATTTGATATGTATTTGTGATGTAGGATAGATAGCTTTTGGATCATCATAAGAAATTAGGGTAAGATATGATCAAGACCCACAGAAGCATGATTAAGGTGATAAATTTGAGTATTTAGTACGGATTTGGATATTTATGTGTTGTATAAGATTGTGTTCTGTTTTTATTTCATGAACTTATGTGAAAAAAATGAAATTTCGAATTTTGTTGAAATTAAAAATTTTAAATTTGGAGGAGACTATTATATTAAATAATGAGAAGATGTTTAATTACATTAAATTGGTAATAAAATACTTTCTAAAACATATACGGTTGGTTATATACTTTTGGAGGGAATTATCCGCCTTTTAAAGCAAACATAACCCCTTCCTTCTCCTCAATCACCCCCTTTAAATTTTAAATAAACCTTATATTAATACCAAAAAATAGTACATGAGCAAAAGAATAAAAAACCCCAGGAAGCAAAAGAAAATACAAGGGAAAACCAATCCCGAGGGCTCAGTTTTTGGCCGAGACTGCCAGCTTCCCAAAAGCCAAGCTCAGACCGTCCAATTTGGTGTAGAGACAATGTGAACCAACCAACCCAACCGAACAAAAGATCTCCACCAAAGGTTGCCATAAGCCAGGCCAACGGAGAAATGAGCTCCAGCCACATCATTGCCCGGCCAATAGAAAATATTAAGCGGAAAGCGCTAAAGAATAAGCACAATGTAACAGAAACAATCAACCAGAAGGTCACCAACAATTAACCAAGGTAAGGCAAACACCAGCACCACCCACAATCATCATCTTCCACGTCTACCCCTCCCACGGGCCCTTCCACGAGAAGTAACAACAACAATCGTAGTGTCCCGCAGCAGAGCAAAAGAATTCCCTAGATAATTAACCCCAATAGTCTCGAAAGAGGAAACTGAATCAGAATCAGATGAGCCATGAAGCCAATCAAGATGCACACGAAGATCCATTCCAGAATTGTCCCCCACATGATACACCAAAGCTTGAGGGTCAATTAAATTAACTGGCACATCCACAAAAGAACTATGAACTAAACCGGCATTCACAGGGGTAGAAATGGAGGGGGCACAAGACGATTAGTAAAACCCTCACACCCAACCCCACCCAAAATACCACTATCAGAACCAGACCCAATTGGGCCAACCACACCCTTAGGAGTCTTAGAATAACCAGGAAAAATAGCCGGAGCAAACACCACCGAAACCAAGGGAGCAGAATTTAAAGTACAACCAAGATTACCAACAACACTATTACAAGCCCGAGGGGACACTAAAGAAGGCAAAACTTCAACTACAACATCCTCACCAAGTTTCATAGAGGACACATCTGCAACAGCCTCATCAACAAGAAAACCATTCATCGACTTAACAGGCAAAAGAGCAATAGAATTAAGAACCGGCGAGCCCAATTCAATAACTGGTGGAACAAAAGGTAAGGCATCAGGGGACAAAACATTAACAACAACAACAGGAGTACCGACATCACCACCCGGCACAACATTCTCCACATTAACAATAGACTGGGGGACTAAAATAGCGGACGGGATAAGAGGAACATTAGAGCCATCATCAATCACATTCAATCTAGTCATCGTGTACGGAGCAGACACAGATTTAGGAACATTAAGAATGGGATGCAAAATAGGGCAATCAACCTTTAAATGACCTAACGAATAATAGTGCATACATAAATGGGGTAAATCATCAAAAATGACAGTTTGAACATATCCCGTTTTCGCAGAACCTACCCAAATCTTATCAGTGTAACTTTTTGTTACATCTAATTCAACAAGAATACGAGCCACCGAAGGACGGGAACCCGGAGCAGTAGTAGTATCCGACTTTAGCGTGCGACCAAAGATAGAACCCAGCCCGAAAAGGATCTTAGGAGAGAAAAGATGAGGCCTGAAGTGAGGGAAAGAAACCCAAATAGGAACAATCAGAGAATCCGCCTCAACATCCATATTAGGGGACCATTTCACCACTTTCATATATCAATTATGCACAAAATAAGATCTATGAGAGAAAATCCGACAATAATCAAAGTTGTTCACGAGCTTAATCAAAACATTCCTTGGATTAAGAACCGTGACCGAACACTCACCTAAAAGCTTCAAATTAAAAAAAAATTTTCGAATGGCATCGATTGAGAGCCGTTTACCAGGAAACCGACCAACCAAACAAAACTCAAAAGGGGCAGCAAGCGAACAAATTTTCTCCTCATAAATCAATAGCGCCGACAAACCCCAGTGAGAAGAAACATGCAAATCAGGAAACGAAGACGAAGAAACCCCAGATAAGGCTTTCTTAAATGTAAGAGGCGAAGATGAGCCATTCAGAAAATCGGGATCCCGCAAGCGAACAATTGCCATAAGGATAAAAAATACAACCATAGAACAAAAAATAATAGGGGAGCTAGAGAGGTAAAACATCCCTGAGACGGCAGACAAAATCGAAGCGAAGGGCGGTGCATAACCCTAGCAGAGCAACGGAAGAGGCGAACATAATGAAGATGTACCCCCCTCCCCCTCTTCCTTTTTTTCTACTTTCCATAGCCATTTTAGGGTTTATATTAGACTATTATTTTTTGGTAAGTGATAGGGTTATCTTTATCTCATGCAAAGATATATATATATATATATATATATATATATATATATATATATATATATATATATATATATATATATATATATATATATATATATATATAAGAGAGAGAGAGAGAGAGAGAGAGAGAGAGAGAGAGAGAGAGAGAGAGAGAGAGAGAGAGAGAGAGAGAGAGAGAGAGAGAGAGAGAGAGAGAGAGAGAGAGAGAGAGCAATAGATCTACTCTTCCTCTACTTCTCCACCAATGTTTCATCAAATGTTCCTTGATAAAACCCAACCCTAACATTTTTTTAAAGTGGATGTCTAAGTGCCTTTCCAAGAGGACATGCTCCATAAGCCTCTAGATCCCCTAACTCCCTTGGAAAGTTATGAGAAGCTCCATATCTAATTTAAATACATTCCTCTATTTTTTATAGGAGTTTTTGTAATTTCTTCCTTTCCCTAAATCTCTCCCCTAAACCTAAATTTCACACATAAAGTTGCTGGAAAACCTAATTTCTTTCATGACCTAATTTTATTTTAAAACTTAAAATATATCAAAAGGACACCCCAAAGTTCATGAAACTTTCTAAATCACATCTCATAAAAACCAACTAAAGGTTTCATGTTTTTCTAAGTGTTATAGTCAACTAGATTCTTCAAACCAAAATCCAAATTTAGACTAGGGTTTTTATGTTTTGGTATAACATCTTTCATGAAAGATAGCTTGCATCTACTCCTTCAAATTCTCAACCAAGGCTTACACACCTTTAATAACACTAATTAAAAGTTCCTACACAACATTCCAAGGCCTAACCATAGGCCTCCACCCCTTACAAATTTGACCTTTTTAAAAACTTCATGTTGCAAAATCCTATAAATGTCAAGCGTTGTGGGTGATCTCCCTAAGTATGATTGAGTACCATTGAGCTTCCCAATTATTGAGTATTAATTTCATTCAATGTTATGAAGTATAAAATAATTATATATCAAATATAACGTTTATTTTTCATCAAAATTAGATTTTCTTTTGCAATCAAAGCAATAAAATGTATTAGAATTTGCGTTAATTCAAAAAATATTAAGATTATTTGGTTGGAAGTTTTTTAAATGTATTTCATTTTAAATGTAATTAAATATATTGCATTTCAAATGTGAAGATGTTTTTTTTTTGCAATTTTTGAGTATTTTATTGGGAGTACAATAAATCAATATTATTATTTAGAGGGATTTGAAACTAGTTATTTAGTTCATTTCGTAGGAATTTAGTATTCATCCGAAATGGAGTAATTCCAAATCCCTTCAATTTGTAAGGTGCTCCTCCCGACAAAGTCTCAACCTCATACCTCCTAATACTAGCAAAGACCTCATCATTATATGTGCCTCTAGCTTCAACCGCTCATGACCTCATAACATAAATTCATCCACGACCACAACCTTATATCCCTGCCAATACCCATCAATCTTGTTCAAGCTTGATGTCCCATTTAACCTCATACTATGTGTTACACCCTATAATCTAATTTAGAAAAAAAAAATATTTTTTATCTTTTAATAATAACAATCATAGATATCTAATTTCTTTCAATAATAAAATAATAGTGAAAATAAACCTATTGATCAATACATCTATATACATCTTAGTTCATTACCCAAAAAATTATATATATTATCCACGAGTCATATAAATACAACATACTAGTAACACACTCCTCAGCTCAAAATAATAACTAAAAGACAAAAATGATAGTGAAACCCGAGAGTCATGTATATGATCAACATCATACTTTCTAACCTCTTCCCTGGACTAAAATCATTAAATCACATATAATGAGCTTAATAATCCCAGCAGGTCACTAGATTCTTACTACTGAATTCAAAGCACGGAAAAAAAATAGTATGCATAAAATCATTCAGTTCATAATTATAGCAATCAAAATAATAATAAATATGTGCATTAGTTCATAACTACAGCAATTGATATGATCATGATTATATGTAGAAACATTAGAACATATATGATAATAATAAAGCTTGTAAGACAGTACAATACACATGGATATCAAAATGATAAAATTGTAAACAATCATTCTCAAACCAAACATCATAGCATTATTATCCAAATAGTAATAAAATTATATGAATCAGTAAAGTGTGAGTATCTATGAAAACTATTCAAAATCTATGACAATGCAATACTATCAAGGAATCATATATGAGTGTATAATGTTTAATTATTCTATTCAGTCTCAAATTAATATCTTAATCAGATGCTTAATAATAATTAGCAACAGTAAATCAGTGCCTTATAAATAACTATGGAATTCTTGCTTGTGTAGTATATGTATTTCTAGTAAGTCAAAGTCATCACTCTTACCCATATGTACAATAATTACTCTTTATAACTCTTAATATGTAAATCACATCAAATAGTAGCTAGAGGATATCCTTATAACTCGTAATATGTGAATCACGTCAAAGCTAAAGCTTGCACGGCCAAGAGTGAAGAGAGAGAAGCTCCACAAAATTAGGAGGATTTTGAAGGAGCATTTGAAGATTTTTTTTGGGTGAAAAAGTTGGAGATGGAAGAAGGTGGCCGATCATCCATGG
Source organism: Dendrobium huoshanense (assembly GCA_016618105.1). Classification (NCBI taxonomy): domain Eukaryota; kingdom Viridiplantae; phylum Streptophyta; class Magnoliopsida; order Asparagales; family Orchidaceae; genus Dendrobium; species Dendrobium huoshanense. The sequence goes on from CM028342.1 coordinate 17,220,791, forward strand.
ATGACCGGATCACCAAATCTTTTCTTTCTACCGCGAGTCCAATTATGTTGGACTCAAAAGGTAGATTCTCCTTCAAACGTATCTCCCCTCACAATCTTCGGATTTTGGAAATAGCTCTTGTCATTAATGAGGGAGGTTTGATTGCTAAACAAAATCCTCTATCGGTTATTATCTCTGGAGAAAATGACAAGGAGGTCCTTTATCAGTTAGGTAAAGGGAAAGAGGTAATTTCAGTTTTGGACAAAACTCCAAAATCACCTTTATCGGTTATTATCTCTGGAGAAAATGACAAGGATGCTTCTTCTTCAAGAAGTAGTTTTATTGAAATATTGAAGAACGATAAGAGTATTGACAATGGTAATGTCAATAAAAAATCCAATTATTTCATCTAGATTGGATAATTCTAATGTGTGGATAAAAAAACCACACATTAAAATTAATTTGAATAATATTCATGATGAGATTGAAGATGTAAATGTTGTTAAACTTGACGTGGAGAAGGAAAATTCAAATATTCAAGTTTTGAGTAAATCGTTGGTAGTGAAAATTCTTGGAAAAAATTTACCGTTTTCTAAATGTGCTTTTGAATTGAGGAAGTAATGGATGAAATTTGGAGGATTTCACATAACCTTACTTGGTCTAGATTGGCTTCTATGTTCCTTTCAATCTCATGAAGACATGGAAGAAATTCTTAATGGAGGTCCTTGGTTTGTAAGAAGCTTCGTTGTTGGGATAGACAAGTGGTCTCCTAACTTCTCTCCCAATTCATTGGATGGAGTTTCTTCTCCAATATGGGTTCGTCTTCCTCACTTACCCCTTCATTGCTGGGATGAATCTAATATCACGAGAATTTTTTCTAGAATTGGGTCTCCTCTATTGGTGGATGGTAATATGTTCAGATGGGGGAGAAGAGAATTTGCTAGAGCTTGCATTCGGGTTAATTTGAATTCTAAACTCCCATCTGGTATTTGGGTGGAAGGTTTGCATGGTAGATTTTTTCAGAAGTTTGAGTATGAAAAACTATCTTCAATTTGTTTCAAATGTGGAAGAATAGGACATTTTGATTCCGTTTGTCCTAATTTTAAAGATGTTCCTTCTAGCTCGATTCATAGTGATAATCCCTATGGACCTTGGATGCATGTAAAATTTAAAAGGAGAAATTATGTGAAAAAGCAACTGAATTCTAAATATTTTTTTGCAAAGGAAAAACTAAAATCTGTTGCAGATCGGAATGAGATGGTGTCTGATCCTTTGAAAGAGGCAGAAATTGTTGATCCCTTCGCAAATGTCAAAATTTTGGTAGCCGTTCCTTTGAATCATGCAGATTTCAGTTGGCAAATTGTAGAAGATGTTGAAATCAAGGAAGGAGATGAAGTTGTTGTTAGCCTTAATTCCAATTTGGTTATTGAGCCGGTGATAGATCATAATTCAAAATTTGAATACAATCAATGTCAAGAATTGATTGCTGAAATCAGAGATGCTGAATCTGATTTGGTGGTTCCAATAGAGAATGAAGATACTTCCATGGATCAACAAATTAATACTAGAATTTCGGGAATTCAAAATACAAATTTTGTATTCCCACATATCATGGAGTCAGATAAGGAGGCTATGTTGGTTTTGGATGTTCAAAATTCAAATGATTTATTAAATAAATCAAAAGTTGTTGAGAAGCTGCAACCGGTTTTTTCTCCAACAAATCGAGCTAGGCATTTTGAGAAGGATGATATAATTGAAGGAAGAAATGAGAATGCTGTTATTCTCGTGGATCAACCTATGGTTGCTGAAATTTTGGAAATTCAAAATTCTAATTTTGAATTTCCATAAAATATGGAGGCAAATAAGGAAAAGCTTGAGAAGGAGCAGAATTCGGTTTTGACTCCTTCAAAGGCAGCAATGAATTCTAAAATATTTTTTAATAATGATGGATCAAGAGATGGTTTTTCTGAAACCATTTCTCCTTCTTCAACAATCAGTTTAAAATTTAAAAAAAAAACTGTCTTATTGAACAATTAAAAAAGGTTCTTCTTTGGAGCTAGGTTCCTCCGGTTCTAAACACAAGCTGTTCAAAGAACTACAAGCTCTAGGATCGGTGAAAGATCAAACTAGAAGGAGGGTTACTGATCTCAGAATGAAAAATGACTTAGAGGTTCTTCCCATACATCTCAGTAATATGCTACCCGAAATGCTCTTTGCAATCAGCAAAATTGAAAGATACATAAGGTTGAAGATTATGATCAAAGAAGTTTCCAAATCTTTTGCTTGGTACTACATCATTGGAAGTTGGAAAAGACATCTAAAATACCTATTATTGTTATTATTAGGTGTTTTAAGATTGTCCTGGTTTTTTTGTAATTTTCTTTTGTAGCTTCCCTTTTCTTTTGTCTTTTTATTTATTTTTTAAACTTATTATATTTGCTTATGGGATCGATACTAGATCCTATTCTTTAACTGGATGGGAACTCTGGGATACTAACCAACTCTCGGGTTGTTTCAAACTTTGGTATCCCCTGCATCTCAACGGTTTCAAAATAGAAAACAGTGGGTTTCATTTCAAGAATAATAGATTTAATGTTAACAAATATGCTTTCAATAAGGATCCTTTTTCTCTTGATCATCGATCTATTAGTTTTTACTTCCTAGTTTTTATTAGGTTGTTATTTCTTTCCTTTTAATGCAACTTTTGCATTTTCTCAAAAAAAATAAAATAAAAAAGAATCACGTAAAAGCTCATCATCCTAACATCCTGTATAGGTATAAATCAATCACCAACCAACCTCATTTAGAAACCAGCCTTTCTTATTATTACACATAATATTATAAAAATTATAGAATACTGACCAACTATTACTCATTCATGTGCCCGTATGCATTCACAATGCTTATTACATCGTAACAATCGTATCAAAATGTCAACAAATCACTATATATCTTATTCCTTCTCAAAATGTACAAAATATAATAATTAACATTTTAACTAGTGAAAATACAAAATCTTCTTGACAAAATTACTAGAATATCAAAACTACAATATTCGAAACATTATAGTGAAAGTTCACTAAATTAAAAAAAATTCAATAAATATCGATTTAAATACAAGAATAAATCTTGGAATCAAAATATTTATAAAATGAGATAAGATATAAGTTACATATGATGATCATAATCATTTTCATAGAAGAGGTGAAACGAATAGACAACCAAAAGCCCATTTTCCTCATTCCTCTCTCCCTTTCTTTTCTCCCTCTTCTTCCTTTCCTTTCTCGACAAGACAAATGAGAGAGGAGGAAAATTGTTGAGTGGAGAAAAATTTTATATCAAAAATAATTTTTAGTGTCTGGCGCCACAGTGCTCCAACCTGGTGCCGCAGCACCAAATGCTCATTCCATAGTTACTATAGAATAAAGAGCATTGGCGTTATAGTATTGAATTTTGATGCCCTAACATTGCACCTTCTAGAACCACATTACTCAAACATCTAGATGTCAGACATCTTAATCATCCAATCTTAAATCATGAATACATCAATCAAGCTTCAATCCGTCATTTCAATAAACTAATCAATCAATCAATCACCCAGCCATTCAAACTCTAATCAAACAATTAACAACCCTAAAACCTCTAGTAAACCTTCAATCAAACTTTAATCATCACTTTTATAGTCTGCTTACTCTAAATTGTAATTAATTGCTTTGCAAACACCCACCTTATATCCAGGTGATTCACAATCACCCTGGATATTCAATTATATTCCAGCCATCAATCAAGCTTCAATCAACATACCAGCAATTAATCAACCCATAGCCATCTAAACTGTAGTCATCTAATCTATCTGATCACATGATCTACAGTCATTCACTTCAACAAGTGAGTACAATCAATCATCACTTATCAACCATCAATCATCAATCAATACATCCTCCAGTCATCAACTAAGCATATACACAAAATATACATTCTTTGCTCTCAAAAGCGGCAGGTGGCAATAGAGAAAATTCTTTCCTGGCTGGCAAGAGTGGTCAAACTTAAAAGACTAAGTGAGTCAAGCCGACTCGTGAGCCAACTTGGGCTCGAGCTCGATTCAACTTGTGATTCAAGCTTAATGATCCAACAAGCAAAGCTTAAGCCAACTCAAAGTCGATTCATTAGCTCGTAAGTTAGCTAGTTTAAAAAATGTTAATATAAAATATACTTAAAATATATTAGCATTCAGATTTATGTATATAAAATTAGTAAAATATATATATATCTTACTTTTTAATATCAAGTAACTTTTTATTATTTTTCTTATATTATCTAATTTTTTTATCATTTTATTATAATAATTACTTAAATCAAAATCATTTTTTCTTCTTGTTGATAAGACTAGAGAGGGAGTTGAAGGTAAACTTGAATTATGGAGGTCAACCTTAGAGTCTAAAGGTTTTCGCTTGAGTAGATCTATAACGGAATATATAGAGTATAATTTTAGTAGTAATAGACTTAGTGAGGGGATTGTGACTTTGGGCGTTCAAGTCATAAATAAGAGTACACGTTTTAGATATCTTGGATATATTGTTCAGAGTGATAGTGAAATAGATGGGGATATTATCAGCAGAATTCAAGTTGGATGGTTGAAGTGGAGGAATGCATCGAGCTTGTTATGTTATAGAAATGTACCCCTCAAACTTAAGGGAAAATTCTATAAGATGGTAGTGAGGCCTGCAATGCTTTATGATGCCAAATGTTGGCCATTAAAAGAGAAGCATAATACTAAGTTAAGTGTGGCAGAGATGAGGATGCTCAAGTGGATAAGTGGCTTTACCTTTAGAGATATGATACGAAAAGAGCATATACATGAAAAGGTTGGAGTAGCTCCAGTAGAAGATAAAATTAGAGAGAGTCGCCTTAGATGGTTTGGTCACATGAAAAGGCGGCATTCCGATGATCCAGTTAGGAGAGTAGAGGTATTAGATTTGACTTGTGTTAAGAAAGGTATGGGTAGACCTAAAAAGACTTGGTTAGAAAATATTAGGAATGACCTTTCTTTATTAGATTTAAACGAGAATTTGACTTTTAATATGACACAGTGGAGAAAAAGGATTCATGTAGCCAACCCCACGTAGTAGGATAAAGGCTTGATGTTGTTATTGTTGTTGTAATAAATGAGCCGGTTTGTAAACCACCCTGAAATCATAAAATAAAGCTCGAGCATAATTAGTTAAGTTAGTTTAAGCTCAAATCAGAAGTGATTAAAACTCAGTAGACTAGTTTACACCAATAGCTTAAATCAAATAAAACTTGTAGAAGAAAAAGAGAGCTTGTAGAAGAAGATTAATGTTGCACCCAAAAGAAAAATAAATAAATAAAAGTAAAAAATAATTAATAAATTAATAATAATTATTACTATTATTTTGACCATAGCTGATTTGGGTAACACGTGAACCCATTTTTGACCTGTTTGGTTTTCTTTTTCCCTTAATTTTTTTCTTTTAAATATAATATTCTTATTTTTTATTAAATATGATAAATTTTATCCCGGATGATATTCACATCATCTTGGACGATCGGTTCAATTCACTTCTAAAATCCATCTGCTGGCTATTCTGACCTATATGCTCTTTATCGTCCTGGATGATATATTATCATCCTAGACGATCTGATCTTCTTCTGCTTCAATCATCTTCGATCGTCCTGGATGATCCGCTTTTGCCCTGGACGATGCCTTTATTCCTTGCTTAAATACTGGTAATCATACCGTACGATCCACCTATTTGTCCTAGACGATACACGTGGAAATACGTTTAATAAGCCTTAAATTCAACCGGTATGATCCATTATTAGAGCATCCTTCTTGACGGTCCACCTATTCGTCCTAGACGATACACATGGTAGTGCGTTTAAACGTTTTAAATTTGACTGGTATAATCCATTATTGATCATAATGCAACTGACCTGATTTTTTGCTACATCAAAAATTTGACCATAATTCACGATCCATGTCATAGAAGAAAGCCAAATTTAGCCCTGGGACATATCATTGCTTATGTCTTAGAATCTAAATACAATCTCTAATATCATGCTCCTCCCAACTATTAGCCCACTTTCTACTCAAATAATTTTTTCAATGTTCTTCATAGTACTCGTCTCCACCTAGGAGACGAGGAACCTCAGGAGGCCGAAGAGGAGGAGGCTCCTACACCTATTCCTGCATCTGTTTCGCTCTGCTAGCACTCTTAGTTGGACCAGTTAGTAGAGCATTTTGACCAGTGGGAGGCTCGTTTCAACACTTACGTTGCTACACAGGAGTAGCAACATGCTTAGGATATAACCAGTTACGAGAAGCATCGAGCAGGGGACTTAGCTCATTTCGACACCTACGTTGCACATCAGCAGCACGACTAGGATATAGCCTGGTTTGGAGCACAGTTCGCCTCGCTGTCTGCTACTTTCAGCAGCCATCGCCACCACCTCCTCCTTCAGATGATCAAGAGCCGTCATTTTACTAGTGTTTTTATGTTGTTTCTTTTTTCGTTGTAGTTTGTTTCGTTTAGTTTGTCGTTTAGTTTTAGCTTTTTTTCTATTTTACTTTCTTTCTCCTTTTTGTGATGTCAAAAGGGGAGTAGTCTGTACTGCTTGCTTTATACTTTGATTCAGTTATTTAGTTAATGTGTCTCTTCTTCATTGCTTAGATTTTCTTGTGTGTTTGTCATCATCAAAAAGTGAGAGATTATTGCATATTTGATTTTCAGAAAATAGAATTTTGATGATTGTAAACACTTCTGTTTTACAACGACTGGCTTGTCAACTAACATTTCAGGTCCATATAATCAAAACTAAAATTTGAATCGTCCTGGACAATCGATCAAAAAATAGAAATCCTAATTATGGCATCATAGTTAAGGCAGTTGTCATTAAGCAGATCATCCTGGATGATATTTATATAGGCCAGGATGATATTTATATCGGCCAGGACGATATGCTCAAATAAAAAAGAATCAGCCTCCAGATCTATTTAGGATATTTTAATTTTTAATTATCGTCCAGGACATCATCCTAGACGATGGGGTTCAATTATGCCTAAATTGATCCGGTGATTAAGGAAAGTAATTAAGACTGATTGATATGATCATATCATCCTGGAAGATCACATGATCGGCTAACACGATCAGTCCAAAAACCTTGATTGCTCCTGGATGACAAAAATCATACATCATATGTTCAGAGCGATGTTTAGGATGATATTTCTTGATTTGTACTAATCGTACAGGATGATATATTATCGTCTTAGATGATATGAATAAAAAATCTTCTAATCATCCCAAGTCGTCCAGGCTGATTGAGCGTAATTTGTACTGATCGTACAAGACGATAAAAATATCGTCCTGGACAATAAAGTCAGTTCTTGAAAATATATATAAATGACTTGTGTTTTCTCAAGCTCAAGGATCCTTTGCTGCTGTCTTGACCTAGGAGAGCCTAGAGGAGAGAAAGAGAGAGAGAGAGAGAGGGAGGAACTAGTGAGGGGGAGCTTGTGAGGGGTTTCACAAGAGTTGCTCCAAGCAAGGTTTCAAGGCATCTTCTTCGATTGTCGTTCCTCGTTCTTGGAGGTTCAAGGGAGGTCTTCTTCAACAATTGATCGAGATTCCCTGCCTGCTTCAGGAGGAAGCAAAAGCTGTTGAGTTCTTTGCCCGCCTTAGGAGGAAGCAAAAGGATTCAGTTCTCTGTCGCACTGGAGTTGGTTGAAAGGAGTTTTAGTAAGGACTTCTCCGCCTAGCTGTGGGGGCTAAAGAAAAGACACTAAGTTAGTGCAATACTGTAATATTACAAACTGCTCCAGTATCGTCCAGGACGATCTGGGATCGTCCTGGGACGATCAGTGTATATTCAGTTCCAGATTTTGCCAGAATTGCTCTAAGTGTTTTCATGTAGGGATCGTCCAGGCCGATCGAGGTATCGTCCCGGGACGATCAGTGGATGGCACAAGTCAGTGAGTAGAGGTTTTTATCGCCTATGAATAGTAAACATCGTCCTGAAAAATCGTCCCTGGACGATGGGATTTTGGTCTGATCGTCCAGGCCGATCTGGACGATCGGCCAGGCCGATCTGAAGAAGATTTAAGGCAAATCAGCTCATTTGAAGAGAGAGAAAGATTTTTATAAAAATATCTGATTTTTCGTCTGAGGAGAGAGAAAAAGAGGATTTTGGAAAAGTTGATTTCGGGAAGACGCGGAGCCGTTTTCGAGCGAAGTGACTGTTGAGGATTTTGCTGTGCTCGAGGTAAGGCACATTCCATCTTTCTCAATTTTCAGTTCCGTCGCGGTTGGCGGTATTTTTCTGTCCGGATTTCGTTTTCGTTACGGTTTTTCGTCCGTAACTTTTGATTGACTCAGTTTTTACCGCGTAAGTTTTGGTATATCGTTGCCGTGCCGGGTGTGCACGTTTTGATTATATTTTGAAGATTTTCGTCCGGGTATTTTTGATTCGACTGTGTTTTTAGTCGACCGGATTTTTCTGTGAAATTGGAAATTATCTGTGCAGTAGAATAAATGTTCTGGAATGTGATTATCTATATTCTGTGCGAATTCGGTAAATTTTCTTTGCAGGAAATTTTGTGTAAATTCTGTATACTGCCGTTGTGCTGCCCGATTTTTGGGTAATTTCTGAAATGTCCGAATTTCTTCTGAATTGAAATGCTATGTGTATAAGCTATAAAAAGGGAGTTATAAGGGGCCTGAATCCTATGAGATTCAGTTAGTGAAACGGGAAATCTGAAATGAGCTCAAATCTGAAATCTGATATCTGTTCTGTTCCGGATCCGATGAATTTTGTTTTGGTGCTATAAGCACATCTGTTTTGGTGCCGTGAGCACAAAGGGAGACATAAGGGGCCTGGATCCTATGAGATTCAGTCAGTGTCTGGGAAGGGAGGCATAAGGGGCCAGAATCCGTAGAGATTCCGTCAGTGTCAGGGCATTTAGCTATGTGTATCTGTTCTGTTCTGTACGAAATTGTAATTCCGATACGATATGCTCCGTACGATTCTGATTTCTGAAATCTGATTCTGACTCTGTTGATTTGTTCTGATATGATCTGTACGATTCTGATTCTGATTTGATATCTGTCTGTATAAGTTCTGATTTCCGATTCTGTTTCGATTTCTGATCTGACTTCTGTCTGATGAATTTGGTTTTGGTTTCTGAGAATTCAGATTGGTGGTTTGTTGCTTTGCTGAGCTGTTGAGCTCACCCTTGCTTTCTGGTGGTTTTCAGGTTCTGGGAAGGGCAAGGAAGTTCAGGATTAGTTTAGAGTCTGATCAGTGTAGGTACTTTTATACTTTTGATTTTTGTACAGTCATGGCTTTTCTGTTCTGTCTTTCTTTCTGTCGAAAGCCATGTACTGTTCTGTAGATGATTATATTTGAGGAAATGAAAAGATAGATGTTTTGTTCCGCTGCATTTGATGTTTTTAGTAGCTCTGTTGTTCTGTGTGTCTTTCTGTTGAGTTAAGAATTTGGAAGATCAGTTCAGTAACCTAATCCAAAGCCAGATCCTGGATAAGCAAGTTTGGTAAGCGCGCTCGTCGCGATCCGGCTCGGGCGGGATCCGTCCCCGTCGGGTCGGGTCGTGACAAGCTTTTGTGGTATCAGAGCACTGGTTTTGGAAACAGGTCGAATTGTGAAACAGAGCTTTAGGAAGTGATCAGTGAGTCTGTCTGGGAGGTAGTTTTGGGTCGTTTGGCTTTTTATTGTGTTGTTTTTGTGTTGTTTTTGTGATAGTTTTCCGGATTTTCTGGATTTTTCTGTATGGATTAGCCAGACCCAGACATGACAGACGGCCAGAGTGACGATCAGGCAGCACCAGTGGGGAGTACAGCCCCAGTGGTCGGTGCTGATACGTTGTCTCAGTTTGCGTCACTTGTTGCTCAGATGATGAGCGAGACTCAGAGCAGAGCTTCTACTGTTAGATCTGAGGATATTGATCGACACCTGCAGTTATTTTTGAGGTTGAAGCCTCCGAGGTTTGAGGGCGCTGTTGAGCCCAGAGCAGCCGAGGAGTGGCTGAGGAGATTAGAAAAGACTTTTGACGGGATGCAGTGTCCTGCAGACAGGAAGGTTCCGTTGGCTGTTTTTCTGTTGGACGGAGAGGCTGAGCACTGGTGGGATGGCCAGCACGCAGCCAGATTTCAGGGTAGATTGAACTCTTTGATCACTTGGGAAGAGTTCACTGAAGTGTTCAGAGACTGGTTTGTTCCCCCTTCTGCACGACAGCAGATGCAGGAGAGTTTTCTGAGGCTGGTTCAGGGGAGCAAGACGGTGATGCAGTACGAGGCTGAGTTTACTGCATTAGCCAGGTACGCTCCGCAGCTGGTTAGCACTTCTGCTGAGAGGTGCTACAGGTTTCTGAGAGGCTTACGAGACACTTTGAGGCAGCCTTTGATACCGTTCCGGATTTCTGATTTCTCTGAGCTTGTGGAGCGAGCTCGTCTGATTGAGAATGATATGACGACTACTCAGCAGCGGTGGTCTGCGAGTAGGAAGAGGTTTGGAGGTGATACTTCTGGCAGTGGTTCCTCTGGGAAGAGGAGATTTGTTTCTGGATCTGGATCTGGAGAATCCAGGAGGAGCGGAGGATCGTCTGGTACTGCTACCAGTACGACTAGTTCTGGATCTGTCAGTTCGGCACCTGTGTGCCAGAGTTGTGGACGGCGACACCATGGCCAGTGCTACAGGATAGCTGGTCTTTGTTTCAGATGCGGTCAGCCGGACATAGGATTGCAGAATGTCCACAGATGGGATATGAGCAGCGATCTGAGGGCTTCGTCAGACCTGTTGGTTCAGCAGCAGGAAGACCGAGGACTGTTCCTCCACGCCCTGAGGGATTTGCTGGTAGAGGTGGTGGTTCTAGTTCTGCACCACGGAGACCACCTACGATTCAGAGGGAGCAGAGTAGTTCTGTTGCTTCAGCTCCTGTTCCAGTTCAGCCACGAGTTTACAGCTTGAGTCAGCAGGAGGCTCGTGATGCTCCGGATGTTGTGACAGGTACGGTTTACATTTCTGATCAGCCCTGTCGTGTTTTGTTTGACTCTGGAGCGAGTCATTCTTTTCTGTCCGAGCATTGTTTTGAGCTTTTACATTTGGATTCGATGGTTTTACCGGTTTCTTTGTCTGTGATTTTACCGGCTGGGAATCCATTGATTGCTCGACAGTTTTGTTTGTGTGAGATCGAGATTTCTGGCAAGAAGTGGAAATCGAGTTTGATTCGATTGCCGATTTCTTCGTATGATGTGATTCTGGGTATGGATTGGCTGAGTCAGTATGAGGCTCAGATTGACTGTCTGAAGAAGCAAGTGAGTTTGCTTGTGGCTGGAGAGAGAGTTGTATTTCAGGGATTACGAGGTGTTCTCTCCAGTCTGATTTCTGCGTTAGAGGTGAGCAGAATGTGGAAGAAGGGATATCCAGTATTTTTGGCTTCGGTGCGGGATCTGAACCTGGAGGTTGGTTCTGTTTCTGAGATCCCAGTGGTACGGGAGTTTGCTGATGTTTTTCCTGAGGAGTTGGTTGGTTTACCTCCGGATAGAGATGTGGAGTTCTCTATCGATGTCTTTCCGGGTACAGCTCCGATATCGAAAGCTCCGTACAGGATGGCACCGAAAGAACTTTCTGAGTTGAAAGTTCAGCTTCAGGAGTTGGTTGACAGAGGGTTTGTACGTCCTAGTGTTTCTCCTTGGGGAGCACCTGTTCTGTTTGTGAAGAAGAAGGACGGTACACTCCGTATGTGTATTGATTACAGAGATTTGAACAAGGCCACGATCAAGAACAAGTATCCTTTGCCTCGGATTGACAACTTGTTTGATCAGCTTTCCGGATCTTCGGTATTTTCGAAGATTGATTTGAGATCCGGATATTATCAGGTAAAGGTGAAGGAATCTGATGTGGTGAAGACTGCTTTCAGTACTCGGTACGGGCACTACGAGTTTTTGGTTATGCCTTTTGGGGTAACCAATGCGCCTGCGATTTTCATGGATCTGATGAACCGAGTATTCAGGGAGTATTTGGATCAGTTTGTGATCGTCTTCATTGACGATATTCTGGTATATTCTGCATCTGAGGATGAGCATGCCAGACATTTGAGGATTGTGTTGGAGACTCTGAGGAGGCATCAGCTGTATGCCAAGTTCTCCAAATGTGAATTCTGGCTGAAGAGCATTTCATTTCTGGGGCATGTGATTAGCGGAGAAGGTATTTCTGTAGATCCCCAGAAGATTCAGGCGGTTGCTGATTGGCCAAGGCCGACTACGGTATTTGAGGTACGTAGTTTCTTGGGCATGGCCGGGTATTACAGGAAGTTTGTGAAAGGATTTTCACAGATTTCGACTCCTCTGACGAGACTGACTCAGAAGTCAGTTCCTTTTGTTTGGACACCGGAGTGTGAAGTTAGTTTTCAGAGATTGAAGGATTGTTTGATTTCAGCTCCAGTGTTGGCACTCCCGTCAGGTACGGAAGGTTTTCAGGTGTTCAGTGATGCTTCACTGAAAGGACTGGGATGTGTTCTGATGCAGCATGGTCAGGTAATTGCTTATGCTTCGAGACAGTTAAAACCACATGAGAAGAATTACCCGACGCATGATCTGGAGTTAGCTGCAGTTGTTTTTGCTTTGAAGATTTGGCGTCATTACCTGTATGGCGTCACATGTGAGATGTTTACTGATCATAAGAGCCTGAAGTACATTTTTACTCAGAAGGATTTGAATCTGAGACAGAGGAGGTGGCTCGAGTTGATCAAGGATTATGACCTGACTATTCAGTATCAGCCTGGGAAGGCGAATGTGGTAGCAGATGCTTTGAGCAGGAAGTCTTCTGGATTCTCAGGTATTCAGCTTACCTGTGATGATTTTCTGATTCGAGACATGGAGCGATTGCAGTTGGAGGTGATTTCCTCCAGTGATTTGGAGTTGGCTCAGATGAGTATTCAGTCTTCTTTGGAAGCAAGGATTCAAGAAGCCCAGAAGTCAGATTCTGATTATTCGAAGTTGATAGCTCAGATTGGATCTGGTAAGACTCCTGAACTTCGAACTTCTGATTCTGGTGCTATTTTCTGTAAGAACAGGTTGTGGGTACCTGTGTTTGGAGACTTGAGACAGGAGATTCTGTACGAATCTCATCATTCAGGCTACACTGTTCATCCAGGCAGTGGTAAGATGTACGCTGATATGAAGCTTTTGTTCTGGTGGCCTGGGATGAAGAAGGATGTGGCGGAGTTTGTGTCGAGATGCGAAGCCTGTCAGTTGGTGAAGGCAGAGCATCAGCGACCAGGTGGACTGTTGCAGTCGTTGCCTATCCCTGAGTGGAAATGGGAGGAGGTAACGATGGATTTTGCGATGGGTTTTCCTCGTTCACGACAAGGACATGATGCTATTTGGGTAGTTGTGGATCGATTGACGAAGTCAGCCCATTTTCTTCCGATCAGACAGACGGATTCAGTTGAACGCTTGGCACAGATATATGTGAAAGAGATAGTCAGATTGCACGGTGTGCCTCGTGTGATTGTATCTGATCGAGATGGACGCTTTACTTCCAGACTTTGAAAGGGCATTCAGCAAGGCTTGGGTACGAAATTGCATTTCCGTACAGCCTTTCATCCTCAGACCGACGGACAGTCTGAGAGGACTATTCAGGTACTGGAAGATCTGTTGAGACTTTGTGTTCTGGACTTTAGCGGAAGCTGGGAAGATCATATTCCGCTGATTGAGTTTGCCTATAACAACAGTTTTCAGTCCAGTATCGGTATGGCACCGTACGAGGCTTTGTATGGCAGGAAGTGTCGTACTCCTTTGACTCTGACGGAGGTCGGAGATAGACAGACTTTGGGGGCCACTTTTGCTGATGAAACTGCTCAGAAGGTCAGTTTGATAAGAGAAAGATTGAAAGCCGCTCAAGATCGTCAGCAGAAGTATTACAATCAGAAGCACAGATTTGTTGAGTTTCAGGTTGGTGACTTTGTGTATGTCAAAGTCAGCCCGATGAAAGGTGTGAGCAGATTTGGTCAGGTAAGCAAGCTTAGTCCAAGGTATGTTGGACCATTTGAAATTTTGAAAAGAATTGGAAAAGCTGCTTACAAGTTATTACTTTCTGATTCTATGCCTGATGTGCATAATGTGTTTCATGTATCCACTCTGAGGAAGTGGGTATCCGACTCTGGGAAGAAGATATCAGCTGAGGAGGTTGAGATCCAGGAGAATCTGGCGTACAAGGAAGAGCCAGAGCTTATTTTAGCGTACGACGTCCGGAAGTTAAGAAATAAAGAGATTCCGATGGTTAAAGTCCAGTGGAAGCACCGGACTGCACGGGAAGCAACTTGGGAAAAGGAGTCTGATATGAGACGGTTGTACCCGTACTTGTTTTGACTGCGTTTGGATTGGATAATGTCGAGGACGACATTTTTCTGAGTTGGGGAGATTGTAATATTACAAACTGCTCCAGTATCGTCCAGGACGATCTGGGATCGTCCTGGGACGATCAGTGTATATTCAGTTCCAGATTTTGCCAGAATTGCTCTAAGTGTTTTCCTGTAGGGATCGTCCAGGCCGATCGAGGTATCGTCCCGGGACGATCAGTGGATGGCACAAGTCAGTGAGTAGAGGTTTTTATCGCCTATGAATAGTAAACATCGTCCTGAAAAATCGTCCATGGACGATGGGATTTTGGTCTGATCGTCCAGGCCGATCTGGACGATCGGCCAGGCCGATCTGAAGAAGATTTAAGGCAAATCAGCTCATTTAAAGAGAGAGAAAGATTTTTATAAAAATATCTGATTTTTCGTCTGAGGAGAGAGAAAAAGAGGATTTTGGAAAAGTTGATTTCGGGAAGACGCGGAGCCGTTTTCGAGCGAAGTGACTGTTGAGGATTTTGCTGTGCTCGAGGTAAGGCACATTCCATCTTTCTCAATTTTCAGTTCCGTCGCGGTTGGCGGTATTTTTCTGTCCGGATTTCGTTTTCGTTACGGTTTTTCGTCCGTAACTTTTGATTGACTCAGTTTTTACCGCGTAAGTTTTGGTATATCGTTGCCGTGCCGGGTGTGCACGTTTTGATTATATTTTGAAGATTTTCGTCCGGGTATTTTTGATTCGACTGTGTTTTTAGTCGACCGGATTTTTCTGTGAAATTGGAAATTATCTGTGCAGTAGAATAAATGTTCTGGAATGTGATTATCTATATTCTGTGCGAATTCGGTAAATTTTCTTTGCAGGAAATTTTGTGTAAATTCTGTATACTGCCGTTGTGCTGCCCGATTTTTGGGTAATTTCTGAAATGTCCGAATTTCTTCTGAATTGAAATGCTATGTGTATAAGCTATAAAAAGGGAGTTATAAGGGGCCTGAATCCTATGAGATTCAGTTAGTGAAACGGGAAATCTGAAATGAGCTCAAATCTGAAATCTGATATCTGTTCTGTTCCGGATCCGATGAATTTTGTTTTGGTGCTATAAGCACATCTGTTTTGGTGCCGTGAGCACAAAGGGAGACATAAGGGGCCTGGATCCTATGAGATTCAGTCAGTGTCTGGGAAGGGAGGCATAAGGGGCCGGAATCCGTAGAGATTCCGTCAGTGTCAGGGCATTTAGCTATGTGTATCTGTTCTGTTCTGTACGAAATTGTAATTCCGATACGATATGCTCCGTACGATTCTGATTTCTGAATTCTGATTCTGACTCTGTTGATTTGTTCTGATATGATCTGTACGATTCCGATTCTGATTTGATATCTGTCCGTATAAGTTCTGATTTCCGATTCTGTTTCGATTTCTGATCTGACTTCTGTCTGATGAATTTGGTTTTGGTTTCTGAGAATTCAGATTGGTGGTTTGTTGCTTTGCTGAGCTGTTGAGCTCACCCTTGCTTTCTGGTGGTTTTCAGGTTCTGGGAAGGGCAAGGAAGTTCAGGATTAGTTCAGAGTCTGATCAGTGTAGGTACTTTTGTACTTTTGATTTTTGTACAGTCATGGCTTTTCTGTTCTGTCTTTCTTTCTGTCGAAAGCCATGTACTGTTCTGTAGATGATTATATTTGAGGAAATGAAAAGATAGATGTTTTGTTCCGCTGCATTTGATGTTTTTAGTAGCTCTGTTGTTCTGTGTGTCTTTCTGTTGAGTTAAGAATTTGGAAGATCAGTTCAGTAACCTAATCCAAAGCCAGATCCTGGATAAGCAAGTTTGGTAAGCGCGCTCGTCGCGATCCGGCTCGGGCGGGATCCGTCCCCGTCGGGTCGGGTCGTGACAAATACTCGGAGGGTGCCTCCGAGGAATGGATGTAAGTCAAGGTTTGACCGAACAACTATAAATCCGGTGTGTTCTTTTTTTATTTTTTTTCTTATGCATTTAATTTCCGTACTCATTATTTTTTGTGGTGGATTATGTTTTGGTTTAATTTCGTGATTTAATCGAAAAGTTTTAAAATACTAATTTACCCCCATCTTTGTTAGCATCGGGACTAATTCATAAAGGCTTAACATCCCTAATGAACTTTCAATATTTACCAACTATTACTCATCATATGCTCGTATGCATTCACAATGCTTATTACATCGGAACAATCGTATCAAAATATCAACAAATCACTATATATCTTATTACTACTCAAAATGTATAAAATATAGTAATTAACATTTTAACTAGTGAAAATACAAAATCTTCAAATTACTAGAATATCAGAACTACAATATTTGAAACATTATAGTGAAAGTTCACTAAATTAAAAAAAAATCAATAAATATCGATTTAAATACTAGAATAAATCTTGGAATCAAAATATTTATAAAATGAGATAGGATATAAGTTACATACGATGATCATAATAATTTTCATAGAAGAGGTGAAACGAATAGACAACCAAAAGCCCATTTTCCTCATTCCTCTCTCCCTTTCTCTTCTCCCCCTTCTTCCTTTCCTTTCTCGACAAGACAAATGAGAGAGGAGGAAAATTGTTGAGTGGAGAAAAAATTTATATTAAAAATATTTTTTAGTGTATGGTGCCACAGTTCTCCAACCTGGTGCCGCAACACCAAATGCTCATTCCATAGTTACTATAGAATAAAGAGCATTGGCGCTATAGTATTGAATTTTGATGCCCCAGTATTGCACCTTCTAGAACCACGTTACTCAAACATCTAGATGTCAGACATCTCAATCATCCAATCTTCAATCATGAATACATCAATCAAGCTTCAATAAATCATTTCAATAAACTAATCAATCAATCAATCACCCAGCCATTCAACTCCAATCAAACAATTAACAACCCTAAAACCTCCAATAAACCTTCAATCAAACTTCAATAATCATTTTTATAGTCAGCTTACTCTGAATTGTAATCAATTGCTTGCAAACACCCAGCTTATATCTAGGTGATTCACAATCACCCTGGATATTCAATTGTAATCCATCCATCAATCAAGCTTCAATCAATCAAACTTCAATCAATATATCAATAATTAATCAACTCATAGTCATCTAAACTGTAGTCATCTAATCTATCTGATCACATGATCTACAATCATTCACTTCAACAAATGAGTACAATCAATCATCAATCAATACGTCCTCCAGTCATCAACTGAGCATATACACAAAATATCCATTCTTTGCTCTCAAAGGCGGCAAGCAGCAACAGAGAAAATTCTTTCCTAGCTCGCAAGAGTGGTCACATAAAAGACTAAGTGAGTCAAGACGACTCGTGAGCCAACTTGGGCTCAAGCTCGATTCAACTTGTGATTCAAGCTTAATGATCCAACGAGCAAAGCTTAAGCCAACTCAAAGTCAATTCGTTAGCTCGAAAGTTAGCTAGGTTAAAAAATGTTAATATAAAATATACTTAAAATATATTATCATTCAGATTTAAGTATGTAAAATTAGTAAAAAAAATATATCTTACTTTTTAATATCAAGTAACTTTTTATTATTTTTCTTATACTCTCTAATTTTTTTATCATTTTATCATAATAATTTCTTAAATCAAAATCATTTTTTCTTCATAATAAATGAGCCGGTTCGTAAACCATCTTGAAATCATAAAATAAAGCTCGAGCACAATTAGTTAAGTAAGTTTAAGCTCAAATCAGAAGTGATTAAAACTCAGTATATTAGTTTACACCAATAGCTTAAATCAAATAAAACTTGTAGAAGAAAAAGAGAGCTTGTAGAAGAAGATTAATGTTCCACCAAAAAAAAAATAATAATAATAAACGTAAAAAATAATTAATAAATTAATAATAATTATTACTATTATTTTGACCATAGCTGATTGGAGTAACACGTGAACCCATTTTTGACCTGTTTGGTTTTCTTTTTTCCTTAATTTTTTTCTTTTAAATATAATATTCTTATTTTTTATTAAATATGATAAATTTTATAGTTAATAAATTATTTTAAAAAATAGTCAAAACAGGTTAATAGTTTGATTCAGGTCATTCGAGTTACTAGCGAGTCGGATTTAGAATAGTGTTTGACCGATAGGTTATGTACAAGTTAATTAGATTCAGGTCAAGTTAATTTCGGATAGAAATCGAATTCGAACCCAACCCATCAACCTATTTTTGGAACAATTATTACGTCCTCCGACCGGACGTAGAGGAACGTCCGGTCGGAGGCAAATTCCCGCCAAAAAATGAGTTGTACTGAGCAAATACCGAGCAATACCAAACAATAATGAAGAATACTATCATTTGAAGACCCAATACCGAGTTATACCGGGCTTTACCGAGCAAATACCGAGTTATACAAAAGTTGTACCGAGTTTTTTTCAGAAAAACTCGGTACAACTCGGTATTTCTCGGTACAGCTCGGTATAACTCGGTATTGGTCTTCAGATAACAGTATTCCTCATTATTATCAAATAATACCTAGTTGTACCGAGCAAATACCTAATTTTTTGGCGGAAAACTGCCTCCGACCGGACGTTCCTCTACATCCTTGCATCGGACGTAATAAAAGTTCCTGTTTTTGACCCTTACTTTTGAGTGCAATATTAGAAAAAAAAAATAGCATATTATGCGCAATTTCTTTGGGAATTTAACATTTCTAAAATAATTTATATTTTCAAAACTATAATTAAATTTAATTAAATTTTATATGCCAAGCCTGATCCCTATTCGCCTCGTACGAATACGTCCAAGATTTAATAAGACTTGTAAGGCTGATAAAGATATTTTAATATATTTTATATTATCTTAAATAATATAATATAATACAAATATATTAAATTTTATCTGAATTCATATTAAATTTTATCTAAATTCGGCCCAAAATTTTATAGAAGAATTACTCTGTCGAATATTAAATTTGAGCCTACTTTTAATATTTATATGGCTACATTTTATTTGATCTAAATTTAAATTTATTTATTATATGGATCAAAATATTTAGTTCGAAAATAACTAAATTCGAAATCATTTAATTAAAATTCAATTCAATTAGGGCTTGTTTGGAACAGCTTTTTAACTCAATCAAATAGTATTTATAAGAGGAATTCAAAGCAACTCTCTTGCCACTAGCCATTTAAATTGCCTGAGGAGGAAGACAGAAGGGGCATCATTTTCTTCTGAAACAAACAATTCATCTTGATTGTCTTATTGAATTTAATGACCGACCACCTGTCACATCATACCAGTCTCACACTACTCAACATGACCACTGAGCAGAAATAAGCATAGCAAAAGCATTTATAGCAAATATGCTAACTATAGCCAATATTCCATTACATAAACGCCCATCATATAACAATAATCATCTCACCGCTTTTCCAAACAGATCTAAAAGTTCATTTGATCAGGATCTAGTAGTACTGCATTAAATCAGATGAAGAAGCCATGATGGGCAGCTGGTTCATGAACAAAAAGCTCCATGGGTTGAAGAAAGGTTCAGAACTCATCAGCTGGTTCATGGGTTCTGCGTTCATGCAGTGGAGGATTTCAGTGAGGGAATTAAGTCTGGAGGTGAGCTCCATGGCCTGCGTTCTGAGAACGCAGTTCTCGGCCTCCACAGCATGATAGTGCTGTGTGCGGAGGTTCAGAGTGGTGAGGATATGGCCGTTGTCTTTCTTCAGTTGGCTCACCTGAGCCATTTGGTCGTCCAGATGCTTCTGCTTCCTCATCCTTGACCTCCTTGCTGATTCTCGATTGGAGATCATTCTCTTCCTCTTCTTCTGTTCCATCAAAGCCTGAAGATTCTCTTCAGATCCAGAATTCGTTAGCAGAATTGATGAACCAGAAGATGTTGTTGTTCCGGTGCTGCTGGAAGCCATTAAAAAATGGTTTCCTTGCTTGATTAATTAATTATCTAGTACTGATTCTTCAATTTTATGATCAGGAGAACACTAAAACTGAGTTTTTTTATAGGAATAGGAAAAAAAAGATACAAACTTTATATAAGTTTAGAGTTTACAGGGCCCTGATCTGATGCTCGGAGAGGAGAAACAAGCTCATGAAAACACATAGAACCAGTAGAGAAACACAACTGAAAAAGATTGCACCAGATGGGTCCTGCGTCGCAGGGTGGAGTTTATCATAAAACCAGAGAGCAGGATTTCACTTACGATAGTCCACATCAATCAGAAACATTTAAAAGTAAGAGCCGATGCATACGAACTAGAGAAACTTATAGGATTAGAAGAGCAAGATTAAATCTTGCTCAACACAATAAGAATTCAAGCTAACACAAACTGAAAAATCAAAGAGCTTTCTTCCCACAGGACCTTGCGAACCAGACCAGACCAGTCTCACTAGTTCTACACCAAAGCCTTACGAAGCTTAAAGAAAGAAAGCTATAGAAGAAGGGGGGATTGGAAAGAGGAGCAGGAAGGAAAGCTTAGCGAGGAATGAGAGGAGAGGGGGAAGAGGAAGTTGGGCAAGAGAGGAGGGTGCAATTTATAGAACAAGATGGAGAAAAAGGGGGCAGGAGAAATAAAATGGCATGAAAATAAAACAAAGGAAAAGCTATTTGAGTGGAGGAGATTGGAATCTACAGTGCGGGTAGTAGTTGAGTAGTGGTCATTCTGGCATGTGGGCTTCATGGAGATGGGCGCCTTTTACTTGAAAGAGTAGGAGCCACAGCTGCTGCTGAGACACCCAAGGGTTAGCTGAATCTGTGGGTGAGAGACACTGAGAAAGCATCTTCATTGCAACTTTTTTCTCATTAGTCATTATTTAGATCTTGAAAAGCTAATATGCATGTAATTTTTTTTTAATTTTATATATAATATCTAATTTTTATTTCTTTAGAAAATTAGTACTTAATTATTTTTATATAAAATTATATTAGAGCTCCAAAAAAAAATAAGCCCAGCCAAGCAAGTGCATATTGATTCTTGAGCTTGTTTATTATGAGCTTTGATACGGCATCGCAAAATCATCTTGATCGGGCACGAATCTCGAGGCAAAACCTAGTTGGAAACTTCAAAAATTAATTTCGGGAGCATATGAACTCCGATTTCAGCGAGCTTACAGTCAAACTGAGCGTCTCGGAAATACAAACCCAACGACACCAAGATCAACCCAATCCGAGCCCAAATGAGTCCGAATCAAAGGTTCGAAGCGCTGTTGGAAGGTTCAAACCGCCATTTGAGTTACCAAACGGTCTCCGATTTTGACGAGCTTATATTCGAATCGAGCGGCTCGACGAGACAAATCCAACGAGCCCAAGATCATCAAATTCCGACATCATTAAGGCCATCAAATGTCCAACGAACGGTGCATGATTAAAAGATTCGATATCGACCGTCCATTCAAACCACTCCCTGTTCGCCCATGATCTCACGCCTATTTACGGGCTATGCCACTCCAGAAAAACTATAAATAGAGCCCTCATTCTACACCAAGGGGCTCAAGTGAAGAGAGAGAAGAAGAAGAGAAGGAGAAGGAGAAAGGGGAATAGGAGATTCCTCACCTCCTCGACCACCGCCGCCGGAGCTTTTCCTGCCGCCTGAAGACGCCGGAACTCTGCCGGATTTGGAGGAAACGCCAAGAATTCGCAGAAGAAGAGAAGGAGAAGGAGAAAGGGGAATAGGAGATTCCTCACCTCCTCGACCACCGCCGCCGGAGCTCTTCCTGCCGCCTGAAGACGCCGGAACTCTGCCGGATTTTCAGAGAACGCTAGGAATTCGCAGGACTTTGTGAATTTAGTGGAAGAAAACAAGTTGTATTTGGATAATCCCGACTTGTGGGACGAAATCCGCCATTTGTAACCTACGAAAATACTAGTGGAAATTTGCAACTGGGCGAGGCCCCGTGGTTTTTTCCCATTTTTGGGTTTTCCACGTAAAAACCCTCGGTGTTCACCCTCTTTTCTGTTTGTGTGTTAAACTTACGTACAACGCTCGGACGCGAATTTACAAACTCTACCGCCGCGTATTTTCTGTCACGCAACAAGCTTATTCAAGCTCAATTCGAGTTCAATTCAAACTTTTTTTTTTGGTTCAAATTTGATTTGTTTGAAATGATCTTTGATTTATGATCAATTCATGTTTGATTCGTTCTATATTTATAGTGTTTTAAATAAATGAGTTTTATTAAGCTATTTATAAACTTTAATTTATAGATATCAATTAGCTTAACAAGCAAGCAATATGGAGCCTAGTTATAAATAATTAACATAGAGCTTGTTCCTAAACATATCTAGCGAGTGCTTTTGAGCTATTTTTTCATGAACATATCTAGCGAGTATCTTCGAGATATTAAACGAGCCTGTTCACGAACAAATAAGCTAAGAAATTTTACTTTTTTTATATAAACAAATTGTTCATAAACATTTTAAACAAACAATGTAGCAAACATAAATAAATACCTTTTGTTTATGAAAAAATTCATTATGATAAAAGATTATATCATAAAAAATAAAATTATTATTTTTAAATAAAATAAAAATCTCTTACTATAACAAAACTAAAATTATATGAAAATATATCAAATAATGATTTATGCTAATTTTTAAAAAATGTATTTCGTTTCAAACATTCTTATTTATAAACCATTTTGTTCATCACCTCTGCATGTATCGACATGAAACAAGTTTGTTCACGTGCTTCAAGTATTTTTAATCACTAACATAAACAAGTCGAGCATATAGCTATTCAAGCTTGTTTATTTAACGCTTTCAATCTTAACCCGATAAAATATTAGGTCAAATTAGAGTTGACCTGCTAACCTGAAATTTAACATACATACTATTCATGTTAGGATTAAATGGGTTATATTTGGGTTAAATGAGTTATATTGATAAAAAAAATTATATAATCCATATAATGAATGGTTCATATTCGAGTCGAGCTTGTTCAGGGCGAGTCAAGTTTGTATCAAATATTTTGACGCATATGATAATTGGGTCAGGTTCAGATCAAACATATTCTAATCGGTTCAAGTTTACTTTAGACTCAAACCTAACCAATCAAACTTAATTGACAACCCTACTAACCTTTTTTTAATTTCAACATTTGTCATTGCTTCATAGTGTCGACATAATTATAATTCTTATTTTTGCCACCTTCATTCAGTTGAAAAACTTTCATAGCTCGACATGGACTGTTTAACTCATTGTGTTTGAATGTTCATAGTTAAATGAAAAAAATAAAATAAAAATAGAAACTAAATTACAAGAACCTCACAATTAATCAATAAATTATCAATATTTCCTCTCATTTCTTTCAATCAAAGCCTTAACAAGCTCATTGCAACTAGCAAATTGACAACATTGTTTAACATCATAAACAAGGTTAGTTGCCTGTCAGCACCATAGCAGAATTCTAATACTCTCAAACACTCTCAAATATTTTTAGATTACATTGACTGCTCTTTTGTTGACTTGCTCTAATCTTCTGCAACTTGAAAGATATCTTCTCCTGCATTCATGGCCTAGATAATATATTAAATTCCTGTGGCCATAAATTTCTGTATAAACAACTTCTGCACCACATAAATTTTTTTAATAAATTCTCATTTTATTTTCTGAGATGATGAATCAAGCATCCACGGATGTTTAGGGTGGTTGGTTTCTGGGTTCGAATCCACTCTACTACGACCTCACCTCTTAAGGGAGGCAAAGCAAGGGTGGGCCTGATGCCGGTGGGTGGCCTCGCTAGGTTCCATCGAGGGATTAGTTACGCCGGCAAGAACTCCCTTTGGAGTGACAACATGTAGATACCCTCATTTCAGAAAAAAAAAACATCAAAACTCGAACCCAATATCTCTTCGTTAGTAGTCAAAACTGATAACTTAGTTCTTTGATTATGAGACAGACAGAAAATATTTAAGGTAGAAAGTCAGTCCACCTGCTACTTAAATGGAGATAGCAAGAACTGATAATCTCACCACTTGCTATCATAATGCAGAGAGCACCTGCAGTTGTCTCCAATGGAATGATAAGCAAGTAGTGTATTGGAAAGTGTATAGGAAAGCTTTAAAATGTATGGGTTCTTAGTTCATTGGCCATGTATTATTTATTACTTGTAATGGAAGGAGCACCTCAATTATTTAGCTGTAATGAAAAGATGAACAACTGGAAAAAAGTTTGTAGGAAGAATTGAAAGATAATGGCTTCATCATTAATGGATCATGAATTACTTGAATGGGCATCAACACCAACACCTCCCCAACCAAAGCACCCACCCACTCACATGAAACAAATCATAAATACCAAAAAGAATATGTTTAGGTGATGTGGATGTGTATAACAAGTTGAATATAAATAGAGGAATTAAAGATGGCAAAGCAAAAGATCCTACAATATGGCATGAATGAAAAAGAAATTGCACCCCTTATATTACTTGAGGAGACTGATTGGCGGAATTTTTCGTAAAGTTGGCCACGAAAAATAAAGCTAATCATGATTGTCGGGATTGTAAAAGTTCTTATTTAATTAACCACAATGTTCAAAAGGAAACATTCATCTTGAAGTAATTCAAAAAGATCGAAAACTTGGATTACCCAAATAGAAACCTTTAAGGCTCCACTTCTTTTGAACCAAAGGGATGCAACTTGATTGACCTTCATCCCTAGCTTACAACGTCTTCATATAGGGGTCAAACACAAGAGATGGGTGTGACAATAGTGTCTACTTCGCTATTAATGCCACTACAAATATTTAAGGTGT
The DNA here is from genome assembly GCA_016618105.1 of Dendrobium huoshanense. Taxonomy (NCBI): domain Eukaryota; kingdom Viridiplantae; phylum Streptophyta; class Magnoliopsida; order Asparagales; family Orchidaceae; genus Dendrobium; species Dendrobium huoshanense. The sequence continues at coordinate 17,245,898 of CM028342.1, forward strand.
CATTCAATCATCCCTTTGAGCTCCTCCTATCATGAGAGCATGCTAGCAATTTTGATCATATTAAATTTATATGATAATTTTGAAATTCGTTCTAAGATATTTGAATTTCTCCCAGTTGTTATACCGTCAATGCTTCACAATTTAATAAGCCATTTAGTTAAAAATACACCATCTAAAGAGAGAAATTGATTTATATAAAAGTTGTAGCACAATGTTATTCCCCAATTAAGAAGAAATAACCATTCTTAGAATTATTTTTATTAATTCAATCATTAAAAATTTGACATGTCGCTATTGATACACTTGTAAGAATGAGATGTATCATATGGCGTATCTAGATTAGCAATTAAAGAAACTATAGATGACCATCACCGCTAGTTATGTAGCTGCCCAAATTGGACTTAGTCAAAATATGTCAATAAGATCTTTTTAATTATAACTTGACCATGGGTGATCAAGATCTTAATATTTTTTTTATTGATGACTATATGAGATATTTTGAATAAGGAAAAAATATCCTTCAAGAAATCTAAAAATATTGATCCTTACACGCACCAAACACACCCTTATGTTTTCATGTCTCGTTATGCTTTGGTTTAAAAAGCTTAAGTTGCTTTCCATATTGAACTAATTTAGCCATACTCAGTCTTGGATGCTTGAACTTAACTAGGTCAATACCCCTGATTGATCCTCTAGATCTCTTCATAGATGAATCTACCATTCTCCTTCAAATTAAATTTAATTCAAATCCTCAGCTCATTGTAAGGTTACATAGTAACTTAACTTAGCTAATCATGCCACTCCAATACTTAAATTGAGTTGATTAGGACTAAACCCTAGGAAGACCATCAGATCAAATTGGACATAGCAGAGCTCATAGGAGGGGACCCAATAACTATCAATTCTAAATCAAATTCTTAATTCATTCTTCTTGATATGTTTAATCTTAGCCATACCTGAGGTAGACCTAACCAAGCTTAACTTTAATTGGTCATGATGGACATAGTAGTTGGTGTAAAAATTCAATTTGTTTTTCAATAATTTAATCATAATTTTATGTAATATAATTAACCTCGGATTCATTTGAGCTTGAACTATTGTCTCATGTTTGATAAGAAGTCAACCTAGATATGAAAACAATAAGATACTTCTGAATTAAATTGGTGATTTTAAACTGATTGATTCAGTTGACTAGCCAAATCTCTTTCATGGGATTTTGTTCATCAACTCATATGAACATTAGACTAGGCCAACATCGCTTGAACTCTAGTATAACCCACTCAAACACAATTAAGTTAAATCTACCCAAACCCTAGAATTTGAAATATTAACTTAGTCTAACCTTGTCAATAGTTCCAAAAGGTTAGACTTGTTCTAACTGAGGCAAATATACTTTGGCATGGCTTGCTTAATTCCTTTAACCTAATTTTAGAAAAAAATAGAAAAAAAATATTATTTTTATTAATTTTAGATAATAATATTTATTGAAAATGAATAAAATAGTTAAAATATTATTCTTCTAAATAAAAATTCAAGATGAATAGCCCTAAACTCTTGCTGATTCCACCCATTAGGTCCGGACACCTGCCGTAGCTCTACATCGGGATGCCAATAAAATGTCGCCACGTAAGTGCTGTTACTCTTTAACGCGCGGCCCAATGACCCGACTCGGAACGAAAACCCGGTATTGCCATGTTCATGTATTGCTAGGTATTGCTCGGCAATGCTTGGCAATAACGATAAATACCGCTCTATCAAGACCAATACCTAGCAAAACTGGGGTATTGCTCGATATTGCTAGGCCGGTATTGATCTTGAAAAAATGATATTTCTTATTACCGAGCAAAATCTAGCAATACCCACTACAGGAAAACCTGTTATTACCGGCGGACGGAATCCGCCGGAACAAATGTAAATTCCGACGGTACCGGTATTTTCCGGCGCATGTTCCGGCGCAAATATCTCCGCCGGTTTTGAGTGCGTCGATAAATTTGTTCCGACGCATATTTTGCGCCGGAACCAGTTCCGGCGTTGTTTCCGACGCATTACCGGCGCATTAAACGGTTTGTTTGCCGACGTGAAAACCGTGAAACTTCCGGCGCTTATTGCGCCGGTGTTTACCGTCGCAGTATACGACGTTAATTACCGGAGGATTAAGCGCCGGAATTTTGCCAGCAAGATTCTACGATTATTTGCGACGCAATTGTTGCGCCGGTAATTAACGGCGGGATATTCGCCGGTACTGACGCTCGATACATTCGATGTATCGTAGTTTCCGGCGCATAATCCGCCGGAAACCTATAGCATTGACAAAAAAAAAATTGACATCCCAGCCAACAATCCCATTTCCACACCTGCAAACCTATCAATTCTAACAGATACAAATTTTCCCAAAAGCAAGCAGTTCACAACTTCACAATAATTTAACAGTTTCACAACAGTTTAGTACTAAAAATCAACTGATAACATCATTTTCAAAGTAATACAACCAATAACACAAGTTCACATAAAAATAAAAGTTCATTTCAACTAAATTACACTACTCTGACTCCGTCGACTCCTCCTCAGGTGAAGCTACGTCTTTTCCACTCAGTTGCTCCCTCATCTTGCGCATTTCATCCAGCAACTGATTGTGTTGCGCCTGTGCTTGCAGCTGAGCTTGAACCTGTGCTTGCACCTGTGCTTCCAGCTGAGCTTGAACCTGTGCTTGCAGCTGAGCTTGCCAATCAACTTGTGATTTCCTTACTTGTTCTAGCTCAGCGTGAAGGGCAACTATTTGTTGAGCTTGTAAGGACTCATGCGAACTGGATGCGAAGCTGGATGCAGTAGAGGAGGTCATCCCCTCGTATGCCTGAGCTTGCGCACCTAAGCCATATACTCTACCATGCTGCATTCCTCCGACGGCCTGCGACCACATGCGATACTCAGAATATTCCATAGAGCCGCCAGAAGAGCCCTCACCTGCTGCGGCACGAGTCTCTCGAATCCGTGTATATTCCTCCTGTGAAAATCGAATATAAGTATATATATAATTAAACTAAAACTTATAAAATATCAAATATTTATAAATATACTTACATGGGCCTTCCTTGCTCTCTCATCAATCCATTGTTGATCCTCCTGTCGCTTATGAGTGCGACTATGCAATTCCACAGGAGTTGGTTCTCTACCAAGTGACGCTTTTTGTTACAATTAAGAGAGTTTTATCAATACTAATTATTAAAAAATAATTTTAAAAAATAATTAAAATTCATTACCAAACGACGCCTGTGCTCAGTATGTGGAACGGAGCCTCCTGTATGAAGTGCACTACCTAAGCCCCCAACATCAGAAGCTCTGTTCTGTCGATTTTGATCCCTCCTCCTAGTGTACTCTTCGCTGCCCCAAGCTGCATTCAACTCAGCCCATATCTCCTCTCCAATCCACAATGGTCGCTTCCCAACCTTTCTAACATCTGTGAACATGTCGCGCATCCGAGTAGAGCCACGCTTCTCAAAATTCTTTCTGCAATAAAAAACAATCAATTAACCTTAAGTAAGAAAGAATAAATCATTTAACATAAAAACAAAAAAACAGAAATACCTCAAACTCTCTAAACCACATCTCCCGGACTTCTTTTGGGACTTTCTTCCAAGAAATATAAGGAGCGTCAAACCTGCTCCGTATGATGTCCCGTATTTTATGTGTTGGTTGTTTTGATGGATAGAACCTACAAAAAAAAAAGTTATGTAAAACAAATATAAAATATAAGATAAAACAATTAGTTAGTTTAAATAAAAGTTACCATAAGTACGTGTCACCCTCAGGTGCTATCAACATTCTACCATCTGTCTGCTGCTCTGCTGCAGCTGCTGTCGAAGGTCCAGCTGCTGTCGAAGGTCCAGCTGCTGTCGAAGGTCCAGCAGCTGTCGAAGGTCCAGCTGCTGTCGAAGGTCCAGCTGCAGCAGGCTGATAGGGTGGTGGGGGATAGTATGGTGGAGCATATGGTGGAAATGGATAAATAGGAGGTGCACCAGCATAAGGTGGGGGTGTGAAGTATGGGTAGAACTGCGGGCTACTTGCTCCAGGAGTGGGTAAAAGCTGTGTAACATGCTGAGGCTGTGAAGCAGGCTGAGGCTGTGTAGCAGGCTGAGGCTGTGTAGCATGCTGAGACTGTGTAGCAGGCTGAGCCGAGGTGGTCTCCTCAGTATGTAGTGACCTATGTGGTCCAATTGTAGTCTTCTTAGTGCGCCTGTTAAAAATATTTTTTATCAACCCTCTACTAGGCTGCTCCTCACCTGAAGCCATCTGCACATAAATAAAAAAGAAATATTAGAAATATGAGTTATAACAAAAATGGAAATTAACGCAGTGCAGTAGCTAAAAAAATTTGACTGAAGTAAAATACATGTAAGTAAAAAAAAAACGGAGTGCAGTAGTTATAAAAAACATGAAAGTAAAATACAGGGAAGTAAAATAAAAAGCAGTGCAGTAGCAAAAATAAATTTAATTTACCTTATGTTGTTAACTCATCATTTGTTGATTCACTTTCATCAGATGATACACTCCTAGCACAATCAGATTCATCATCACTTTCCTCTATATTTAAATCTACCTCCTCTAACTGCAACTCGCTCTCATTAAATCTGATTTGGTCATCTACATTGATTGGGAGATCTTTTAAATTAGACATAAACTCTTCTTGGTGTGCTGTTGGTATCGTACTGGTTTTCTCAATTACTCCCCTTGGTTTAGTCTTCATAACTACCAACCAATCCTGTTTGCCTCGTATTCCGCTTGGATAGTTAGCATAATAGACTTGAGTTGCTTGACTAGCAATGATGAAAGGATCAAACTTTGCATATCTCCTAGCCTGCTTTACTTCTGTTATACCGTAAATTGGATGAACTTTCGTGCCTCTATTTGGTACTGGATCAAACCATTCACAATTGAAGAGATACACAATATTCCTCATACCGGGATATTCAACCTCTAATATTTCTTGTAATACCCCGTAGTATTCAGAATCATCGCCTGTATGTGTGTTCCCTCTTACACATACGCCTGAATTTTCTGTCTTCCTACCTTCACACAAATTTTTTGTTTGAAATTTATAACCATTTACCTCAAATATTTGATAGCATTTTACTAATCTATTTGGTCCCCAAGCTAACTCAGATAACCTTGAAAACTGGGAACTGTCTTCAGCGTGTACCTTTAAATGTACAAGATGTCATTGTTACTAATATTAATTGCAGAAATAATTAACTCATTAAGTAAGAATAATTATTCAAAATATACCGTATTTTTGAACCAAGCAGTGAATTCTTTTTCCACTATCTTCTGGACTTCTCCTTCTTCTGATATACTAAGACCATCAATGAACCTCCTACAAATTCATATCTTGAGTTTAGAAGAAAGTTAAAAGATAACTTAAAATATAACAAAATGAAATCATACTTACTCGAGATACGGCTCAACTTCATCACAATTAAGCAAGATGTACAATGTGATAACTGTCATCTCTTTATCAGTCAAATAGCGCACGGTGCTAGCGCCTAAAGGTTTCCCAATTCCACTAAATACAGATATATTAGAGGATTTACCAACATTCTGAGATGTTGAACTTTCACCAGATTGAGATATTGTTTCAAAATAATACGAGCAAAACTGAGTAGTCTCGTATGTTAAATATGCTTCACAGATAGAGCCTTCGGGTCGTGCTTTGTTCTTAGCGGTCTTCTTAAGTTTATTTAAATATCTCTCAAAAGGATACATCCACCTATATTGAACAGGTCCACCAACCATAGCCTCATATGGTAAATGAATAGGTAGATGCTCCATAGAGTCAAAAAAGCCTGGAGGAAATATTTTCTCAAGTTGACACAAAATAAATGGAATTTGCTGCTCCATATGAATCAAATTTTCCACATTTAATTTAGAAGAGCATAAATCTTTGAAGAAGACACTTAACTCGACCAAGGGCTTCAAAATCTGATCTGGCAGATAACTGAAAGCAGTGGATAGTAGACATTGCATGAAGATGTGACAATCATGACTTTTCAATCCAAATAATCTCCCTGATCTTATGTCAACACACCGGCTTAGATTGGAAGAATATCCATCAGGTACTCGTAGAGTCTTCACCCATTCACAAACTGCTCGTTTTTGCTCTAAAGTTAATGTGAATGGAGCTTTTGGTTTGAGGAATTTTCCCGCTCCACCATCCTTCAATTCCAAAGCTTTCCTTCTACAAATCTCCTTTAAGTCCATCATTGCTTTTATATTATCTTTTGATTTCTCTTTGATGTCCATAACTGTATAGAAAATATTATCAAAAACATTTTTCTCTATATGCATAACATCCAAGTTATGTCTAATCAAGTTTGTTCTCCAATATGGCAACGACCAAAAAATACTTTTCTTGGTCCAATTATGGTAGACACCATATTCCGGCAATCTGAACTCAGCTAATCTTGGAGATTCCATTATGGTGGGCAAGAACTCTACTCTTTCAAAAATTTCTTCACTACTGAATCTTGGTGGAGGAGGAATCATCACCATTTTATTTTTAGTAAAAGCTTCTTTATTTCGCCTGAAAGGATGACTTTGAGGCAAAAACATTCGATGAAAATCGAACCAACTGTTCTTCCTACCATACTTTAAAGTGAATGATTTTGTATTTTCCAAACAATATGGACAAGCTAACTTGCCTTAAGTGTTCCAACCTGAGAGCATACCATATGCAGGAAAGTCACCAATTGTCCAAAGTAATGCTGCTCTTAGTGTAAAATTCTGTTTGGTGGAGATATCATATGTACTTACTCCTTCTTCCCATAATAAACTTAAATCATCAATCAGAGGTTGTAAGAAAACGTCAATCTTTAACTTTGGATTATGTAGCCCTGGAATTATAAGTGACAGAAACAGATAAGGAGTAGTCATACATAACTCTGGAGGAAGATTGTAAGGAGTGAGTATCACAGGCCAACATGAGTACGGTGTAGCCGACTGACTGAATGGAGTAAAACCATCTGCGCATAAACCTAATATGACATTTTTTGGTTCTGCCGCAAATGTGGGATGTGTACGATCAAAGTGCTTCCAAGCCTCTGCTTCTGATGGATGTGTGATAACACCTTCTTGTGGAATGCGATCATTATGCCATCTCATATGTGCAGCAGATCTCATGGATGCATATAGCCGTTGTAGTCTTGGAATTATTGGAAAGTAGAACATCTTACTAACAGACACATCCTTCTGCTTTCTTCTATTTCTAGATTTGGGTTTAAATCTTGGTGCATTGCAATGACGGCATACAGTTTCTGCAATATCTTCTTTAAAGTATAGCATGCATCCATTGACACAACAATCTATCTTTGTGCATGTCAAACCAAGTTTCGAAACTAACTTCTTTGTCCGATATAGATCTGTAGGAATTAAATTATCTGTTGGATTGGTTTCCTTAAGCAGCCCAATGAATTGATTAAAATATTCACGAGCAACATTATATTCAGCCTTGATGCTTAACATCTTCACAGCAACAGATAGTTCTGAGTGAGTCGTGCACCCTTTCCAGATTGGTTGCTGTGCAGCATGCAATAAATCATAAAAATTCTGTGCCTCCGTATTCGGTAACTCTTCATAAATTCCAGTTGCATCATGAACTAATTCCTCAAGATTTGGACGGATGTTTTCAGCCTCAGCAACATTACTACTTGTAGAAGGACCGCATTGATAATCAAATTGTGGCTCATACTCACCATGACAAGTCCAATACCAATACCGTGGCATGAATCCTCTGCGATACAGATCAACAGTTACGTCATCTGGTTCTAGGATCACTAGATTTTTGTGTTTAGAACATGGACATCGAAACTTTCCTTCAGATATAAAGATCGGCAGCTGTTTCGCTTGCTGAATGAAAAAGTTCACCCCATTGATGAATTCATCAGTTAATGTCTTCCGACTTTGAGATAATCGGTTATACATCCAACTTCGTTGATTTCTAATATCCATAACCTATAAATAAGAGTAAAAATTTAATGAATTTATATATTTCTAATATCCATAACATAAAATTATGTTACACTTATTAATGAATTGTTCGCTCAAAGTCACAATACCCTCACTAGGTCTACTAACCACTAAAGCAAAAAGATATGGAGTAATGTTGATCTCCATAATCCAACTTTACCTTCAACTCCCTCTAGTCTTATCAACAAGAACAATACCATCAACAAAAAGCATGCACCAAGGTACATCCTCTAGCAAATATCTAGTGCTAACAACCATGACTAAAACATAAAAAAATAGACTAATGTTGATCTCCATAATCCAAGTTTACCTTCAACTCTCTCTCTAGTCTTATCAACAAGAACAATATCATCAACAAAAAGCATGCACCAAGGTACATACTCTAGCTAATGTCTAGTGCTAACAATCATGACTAAAGCAAAAAGATATGGACTAATGTTGATTTCCATAATTCAAGTTTACCTTCAAATCCCTCTCTAGTCTTATCAACAAGAACAATATCATCAACAAAAAGCATGCACCAAACTATTCTCTAGCAAATGTCTAGTGATAACAATCATGACTATAGCAAAAAGATATGAACTTAAGGCTAATCCTATATGTAATCCAACCGAAATAGCAAAAAAAATTGAAAACAAAAACCAAACCTTCGGTTCTCCTCGGCGGCGCGCGACTAGGCAGGAAATGCGTGCGATTAGGAAGGAGGCTCGGCGCGACTAGGAAGGAAATGCGCGCGACCCGAAGTCCGGTGACCGTCGACGGCGAAGTCCGGTGACCGTCGGCGATGTCTAACCACGGCGAGCGACGAACGGCGACGGAGGGCGACGGGCGAAGCAGTCGAAGTGAGAGAATGTAAGGAAACAAATGACGGCCAGACGGGTTCGGGTTCGCGAAATAGGGCTTTTACCGGCGGACGTTCCGCCGGTAATTGCAATAGTGACGTCGGTATAATTTCCGACGTCTTATCCGTCGGTTATATTTCGTTGAGTTTAAATACGCCGGCGCAATTTCCGCCGGTAACATACGCCGTAATAGTTCCGCCGTAACGTGCGACGGAAATGGTTCAGACGTCCCAATAGCGTCGAACGTTCCGGCCGAAAATGCGTCGGTAACTTTACGGCGTATTTTGCGCCGGAAAGTTTGACGCAAACTTTACGTTGGACAAAGCCGCCAGAAACTGCGCCGCTTACTACCGTCCATAATTTTCCGCCGGAAAATCCGACGGTATTTGGGTGTTTTCCCGTAGTGACCCTGATCTGTACAAATCAGCTAATACATAGCAATATTGGGTTCCGGTCCAAGTCGGGTCGTCGGGCCGCACGGTAAAGTGTAAGAGCACGCGGCGACATTTTATTGATGTCCGGATGTAAAGCTACGTCAGGAATCCGGACCTAATAAAAATTCCCTGCCCTGCAACTCTATAGTACTTCCCCGTGGAGGTCCGATAAGAGTCATAATTCAAAGAAACGCAAAATCAAACGATGGAGTCATCCAGCAAGCCAATAGATGCGCAGCATTATTTTATCACAAGGATATATACAAAGCTCCATCTGAAAGGGACCAAAAAGCTATAAAAGATGCAACAGATGACGATCGATCAATTATTTTTTCTGTGAGAAACTCATCCATTTTGTCCTCTGCAAATGCCTGATGTCATCTTTTCAGAATATTTTTTTATCAATTTGGTATTAGCTTAATTAGCGACAACGAACACTTTATTTTCTTCTTAATCTTTGTATGAACATAGCTGTTATCGTCTTAATGACAGCAAATTAGCACTAAACTACTGTCTGCTAAAGGTTTGAATACAAGTGGAGGTTCTCACTTAGATTTGTTTGGGACGGCTTTTTTTATATTTTTTAAAGTAATGTTTTTGTACATAAATTTCTTAAACTAAAATATTTATACTAAAAAGTCATTTTAAAATTAAAGTAGTAAGAAAGCTGTCCCAAATAAAACTTTAAGAATTATTTGGGACAACTTTTTGTTGCTTTATTTTTTAGACAACAATCAAAATTTTATTTTTCTACTGTTTTCTTGCTATTGTCTTAGTGTTTTTATAAATTTTTGTGATGAAAAAAAAAATTTATTAACCAGATTAGCTGAGTTAATTTTCATATAGTAACTTTAAAATCAATTTTATATCTTTTTTTTTTTTTTTTGGAATATTTGGGGCCTTAGCCCAATTCATTAAAAAATGAAGAAATTACAGTAAAAGAAGGTCTGCGAACACCACAAGCCGGTGGCAAACCTCAAAACCTTATCAGCACAAAAAAGCAGCTGCTGAAGAAAAGGAAATGTAAACTTAAACTAAAACAGAGTAATTGAAACAAAAATTGGAAGGACTTAGAAAAGCAATACTTGAATAGATCTTCTAGGCAGCAAAGATCATCCAAAAAGGATGAGAAAATCCCCTGGTTGCCAAAGGACCGTCCAAGGGGATTGCAAAATGGATTGCGTTCATCATTTTCCTTCAAAAAGGCAAGTCCTGGTTGCCCCATAGGACCCTCCAGGAATTGCATATACCCGAGAAGCAACAACGCCCAATTCCAGTCCAGCCACCACCGAAACAGAGCAAAGAGCAGAGAGGGAAAGCAAAGCAGAATCATTTCCATTTAACAGTTTTTTGATGCACCGCCCTTTTGATCTTGGCAGAGATAATAGATAGACAGTCAAGGTATTGCCAAACAGCCTGTCATTTCGGGCTCTCCAAAGAAAGTAAATAGCAGCACAGAGTAAAAGATAGCAACGGTTTCTACTGCTCTTATCTAACACCCAATCATCCATACAATGAAACACTTGAGCAAGATTCGGCCTTAAAAGCATACAGCTCATGGAGGGAAAAATCTTCAGAAGCAAATTGAATGAAAAATTACATTCAAAAAATAGATGGGAATGATTCTCCTCAAAACAGTTGCAGAAAACACATAAAGGATTAACAGCCAGCCCCCTAAGAAGCAAATTGTCAGCAGTTTTTAGACCTTTCTTAAAAACCATCCAGGTGCAAAGAGAAAAATGCAATGCACAGTGCTTATGCCAAGACACCGCCTGATTATCAATGAAAAAAAGGCTGTGAAAGGTTTAAAAAAAAGGCTTTGCATCATTAATCCAATGACAGTCCCCCACCAGATCTGAAATAGGCACCATTTTGATAACATCAACAATGTGAGGTGGTAAGGTTTGAGGAAGAGACCAGTTCCCATCAACCAAAACAGAGTTAACAGCTAAATTATGGGGATAAATGAGATGATCCAGATTTTCAAACTTAAGTCTTTCAGCAACAGAGGAACCAAAACACCAAGGTTCCCAAAAGAAAGAAAGAGAAGAATTACCATTAAGACAAAATTGAAAAGAAGCTGGCAGATTAGCAGCAACCCCACATAGTGACTTCCAATAAATACCCGATTTCTTGATACCAGTGTTCCAAAAAGATAAATACTTAGCCTTCCACCATTCGAAAATATAGCATTTAGTATTGTAAAACCTCCAAATCAAAGAGCAGCCAAATGCATAATACAACGATTCAATGGTCGAGATACCCAAACCACCACAAAGTTTAGGCAAGCAAATATTTTTCCAAGAAATGACATGTAGCTTCTTCTTATGAATGTCCCCATAGTACAAAAATTTAGAACACAAGCTGTTAATCACCTTGCAATATCCTTTAGGGATAATGGTACTTCTAATCCAATATGCCAAAATATTGTAAATAGTGTGTTTGAGGTATTGATATCTACCAGCCAAAGATAAATTTTTTGCTTTCCAGCCATCTAAAGAGATTTGAATTTTTTGCTTTCCAGCCATCTAAAGAGATTTGAATTTTTTGGATAAGGGGCTGGAAATCAGACTTCTTAAGTCTCTTATTAAAAATGGGGATGCCCGAGTATTTGAAAGGAGAATGAACTAACGGGATGTTCAAGGTATCAGATATAACCTCCTCATTGTGCACATTATTAGAAATTATGAGAGTGCTCTTGGAAGAGTTAACATAGAGGCCGGATATAGCAGCAAATTCCTCAAGGATGGTATTAAGAGTAAAAGCATTCTGTATAGTGGCCCTGCCAAAGACTAGCAAATCATCAGCGTAAAGGAGATGAGAAATGGAGATATTACCATAAACAGTGCCATGGAAAAAGTTGTTTGTAGTAGCCTCCTCAAAAAGATCCGAAAGATTATCCATAACCAGGCAGAAGAGATAAGGAGACAGTGGACAACCTTGCCTCAGCCCAGAAGAAGAATTGAAAAAGCCTTCAAGAACACCATTGATAGAAACCGAAAAGTGAATATCGTAGATACAACCTTTGATCGAAGAAACAAAGGCAGGGGGAAAGCCTTTATCAATCATACGATTAATAAGAAAATACCTAGAGATAGTATCGAAGGCTTTGTGGATATCATACTTAGCACAAAACATTTTTAATTTATCCATAGCATTAAAATCCATAAGAATATCCGAAGCCAAAAGGATATTATCTGAAATAATTCTCTCATGAATAAACCCAGCTTGGCTAGGGTGGATAATGTAAGGCATAACTTCTCTCAATCTATTGGCAAGGATTTTGGCAATAATCTTATAAAACGTGTTACAGAGAGAGATAGGCTTATAGTCAGAAATGTTGCTAGCATGAGGCTTCTTAGGAATTAAGGAAATAGCCGTGGCCTTGGCTTGCTTAGGAAGAGAACCCGTAGAAAAAAAAGGTCCAAATGGCCTCACATAATTGCCTGCCAATGATATTCTAGGAGGATTTATAAAATTCAAAAGTATAGCCGTCAGGCCCCGGAGCAGAGTGATTAGGGGAAGAGAATATGACATTCTTAATTTCGTCCACATAAATAGGAGCAACAAGTTGAGGGACAAGGTTGTGAGGGGGTTTATGGAGAATGGGAGCAATACGGCCACGGTTGGAAGGTGGAGGGGGGTATTGAAGAGCTTTTGAAAATGATGGATGATGGCAGTGGAAATCTCAGTGTGGTTGTTGAAGGTCCCATTGGCAGTAGAAATGACTTTAATAAGGTTGGAATTATGCTTCACATTGATTCTGGAATAAAGAAATTTGAGATCATCCTCTCCGTAGGACATCCATTTGGCTTTAGCACGTTGGATAATCCAATCAGCCCAATTAGCATTTCTATCAGCAAGCTTGTGGTTGGTGACCTGTAAAGCCAAGTTTAGATCAAGGTCAAGGGGAGTGACTTGGAGTTGGGAGATAATGGTGTTTTGGTTAAGGTTGAGATCAGAGGTTTCCCTGTGCAGAGACGTGGAGGAGGCCCAACATTTATCTTTAATCTTAAGCTTCAAGGACTTGAGCTTATGGTAAAAAGAGTGGATCGGACTACTGTGGAACTTTTGGGAGAAAATGGAAATGAGCTCATCCCAGAACTCCGGTTTGGAAACCCAATAATTCTTGAACTGAAACCGCTTTTTCAAAATAATATTAGCACCCATCTGCAACACAATGGGGGAATGATCCAAAATGTAAGGGTCATCCACAGTATAAAAAGAGTTAGGAAATCTCCCCAACCAAGCATCTTTGACCAACATCCTATCTAATTTGATATGGATGGGGTTTTCTGTTCTCTGGTTAAACCAAGTAAAGAAGTGCCCCACCGAAGAAAGTTCATGAGCCCTAATATCATAAATGAGATTTTGAAATTCTAGAAGCTTATTGTTGTGAAGAAGAGAGCCACCAGCTTTATCATGGCTAAACCTACAACAGTTGAAATCTCCAAGAATGATCCATGGTAATAAAATAAATCTAGCAATTTCAGAAATGTCTTTCCAAAGAGTTCTCCTTTCCTCCAAGTTGTTTGAGGCATAAACCACAAAAATGAAGAATTGCTCATTATTGTTTGTAGACACCAAGCCATGCACCAGTTGACTAGAAGTAAAAAAGATGCTTAAAGCTGATAGTATTAGTGTTCCATTTGAGCCAAATCATACCCGGGGAAGCTGTAATATCAAAAATCTGCTCCAAGATCGTCCAGGACGATCTGGATCGTCCTGGGACGATCAGTTGTAAGTTTGCTCCAGAATTGGCCCAGAAGTGTTCCAGGTGATTTCCTGTAGGTATCGTCCAGGCCGATTGGAGACATCGGCCAGGCCGATTGGTACTGTAGAAAATATCGGCCAGACAACAGCCCTGGGAAGATGCCAGGACGATCCATTTGGTCGGATCGTCCCGGGACGATGTTGCGATCGGCCGGGCCGATCTGAAGATTATAAAGCTGATTTCAGTCGTTTTGAAGAGAGAGAAAATCTTTTTTAAAATATCTGATTTTTCTGAGGAGAGAGAAAGTCGAGGGCTTTTTTGGAAAAGTGGATTTTCGGACGACGCGGAGCCGTTTTCGTCCGACGAGACTGTTCAGGAAATTGCTGTGCTTGAGGTAAGGCACATTCCGCCTTTCTCAATTTTCAGTTCCGTCACGTTTGGCGATAATTTTTGTCCGGATTTCGTTTCCGTTACGGTTTTTCGTCCGTATCTTTTGATTGGTTCAGTTTTTACCGCGTACTTTCTGTATATTGTTGACGTGCCGAGTGTGCACATTTTGGTTATTTTTCGAAGATTTTTGTCCGGGTATTTTTGATTTGGCGATGTTTTTCGTAGACTACAATTTTCTGTGAAATTGTAAATTCTCTATGCAGTAGAATAAATGTTCTGGAATATGATTATCTATACTCTGTGCGAATTCGGTAAATTTTCTTTGCAGGAAATTTTGTGTAAATTCTGTATACTGCCGTTGTGCTGCCCGATTTTTGGGTAATTTCTGATTTCTCTGGATTTCTTCTGAATTGAAATGCTATGTGTATAAGCTATAAAAAGGGAGTTATAAGGGGCCTGAATCCTATGAGATTCAGTTAGTGTCGGGGAAATCTGAAATGAGCTCAAATCTGAAATCTGATATCTGTTCTGTTCCGGATCCGATGAATTCTGTTCTGGTGCTATAAGCACATCTGTTCTGGTGCCGTGAGCACAAAGGGAGGCATAAGGGGCCTGGATCCTATGAGATTCAGTCAGTGTCTGGGAAGGGAGGCATAAGGGGCCGGAATCCGTAGAGATTCCGTCAGTGTCAGGGCATTTAGCTGTGAATGATATATGAATCTGTTCTGTTTTCTGTATCTGTTCTGTACGCAATTGTGATTCTGATATGATATGATCTGCAAATTCTGATTTCTGATTTCTGTATAATTCTGACTCTGTTGATTTATTCTGTTCTGTGATCTGATCTGTATGACTCTGATTCTGATTTGATATCTGTCCGTATAAGTTCTGATTTTCGATTCTGTTTTGATTCGAGATCCGATTCTGTTCCAATTTCTGATCTGATTTCTGTCTGATGAATTTAGTTTTGATTTCTGGGAATTTAGATTGGTGGTTTGTTGCTTTGCTGAGCTGTTGAGCTCACCCTTACTTTCTGGTGGTTTTCAGGTTCTGGGAAAGGAAAGGAAGTCCAGGACTAGAGTTCAGAGTCTGATCAGTATAGGTACTTTTGTACTTTTGATTTTTTGTACAGTCATGGCTTTTCTGTTCTGTCTTTCTTTCTGTTGAAAGCCATGTACTGTTCTGTAGATGATTATTTTGAGGAAATGAAAAGATAGATGATTTGTTCCGCTGTGTTCGATGATTTATAGTAGCTCTGTTGTTCTGTGTTTGTGTGTCTGTTGAGTTAAGTATTTGGAAGATCAGTTCAGTAACCAAATTCCAAAGCCAGATCCTGGAGAAGAAGGTTGTGTTGCGATCCGGCTCGGGCGGGATCCGTCCCCGTCGGGTCGGGTCGTGACAGAAGCACAGGCAAAATTATCGTAAGAACCTTCCAGGGGGAAGATGCGGTGATTAGAGAGAAATCAACTGTTAGAAAAGTTGGTATGAGAGATTCTAGTTTCCAGAATGAATAGCATGTCAAGATTGAATTTGTTGACCAAGATTCTAGTTTACAGCACAGGGTTTTGTCAGGGCTATTGAACCCTCGGGTGTTCCAGGCAGCCATAGAAGGAAGACTGGTCATTGGGATTTGGAGGTTGAGGAGGTAGACTTTTTGGCTATTTTGGATCTTGTGGATTTAGTATTGGCTTATACGATCGTGCCTTATTTAACACTTCCCAAGCTGGAGCTGTTAGCAGAGCCTCCACCAACAGCCTTCGGCTGTTCCGAAGCAGGGGGGGGGGGGGGAGAGGAAGCACGGGAGGAGGTCATACCAGAGGCAAGATCATTTTGTTCAGACAAAATGACAAATTTGTTGGTAATTGAGATTTGAGGTGATTTAGAAGGAGGAACATCAAAATTTGATTTTGAAATGGGTTTGGAAGTTGGGGATGTATGAGGAGATTCTATGGAAGGGGAATTGAGATTAGGGACCAAAATTTGGGTTGTGGATGGAATAAAAGTTGGTAAGGCGGTCGAGGCCGTAGGCGGCACAATAGGGTTAGAGGGAGGAGGTGGAGGAGGAGTTGGGGGTTTGGGGATATTGAGTCTTGGTGTTGGATTAGGATTTCTTGGTCTACGGCTGGAGCTTCGGCCACGAGGTTTAGAAGATTCAGCCTGAGGGGATTGGGATTTTTTGGGCAGGCATTAGAGGCGTGCATAATGGAATTGCAGAAAGAGCAATGGGTAGGTTTCCAATCATAAAGAACAGTGAGAGGGTGAACTTTTCCATCAACGATATAGTAAATCTCATCAGGGAGAGGAGAGTTACTGCTTTCTGGTGGTTTTCAGGTTCTGGGAAAGGGAAGGAAGTCCAGGACTAGAGTTCAGAGTCTGATCAGTATAGGTACTTTTGTACTTTTGATTTTTTGTACAGTCATGGCTTTTCTGTTCTGTCTTTCTTTCTGTTGAAAGCCATGTACTATTCTGTAGATGATTATTTTGAGGAAATGAAAAGATAGATGTTTTGTTCCGCTGTGTTCGATGATTTATAGTAGCTCTGTTGTTCTGTGTTTGTGTGTCTGTTGAGTTAAGTATTTGGAAGATCAGTTCAGTAACCAAATTCCAAAGCCAGATCCTGGAGAAGAAGGTTGTGTTGTGATCCGGCTCGGGCGGGATCCGTCCCCGTCGGGTCGGGTCGTGATA
Organism: Dendrobium huoshanense; assembly: GCA_016618105.1. Taxonomy (NCBI): domain Eukaryota; kingdom Viridiplantae; phylum Streptophyta; class Magnoliopsida; order Asparagales; family Orchidaceae; genus Dendrobium; species Dendrobium huoshanense. The sequence continues at coordinate 17,262,979 of CM028342.1, forward strand.
AGCTTTTTAGTGGTATCAGAGCACTGGTTTTGGAAACTGGTTGGATTGTAAAACAGAGCTCTAGGAAGTGATCAGTGAGTCTGTCAGGGGGTAGTTTTGGGTCGTTTGGCTTTTTATTGTGTTGTTTTTGTGTTGTTTTTGTGATAGTTTTTCGGATTTTCTGGATTTTTCTGTATGGATCAGCTAGACCCAGACATGACAGACGGGCAGAGTGCCGATCAGGCAGCACCAGTGGGGAGTACAGCCCCAGTGGTCGGTGCTGATACACTGTCTCAGTTTGCTTCACTTGTTGCTCAGATGATGAGCGAGACTCAGAGCAGAGCTTCTACTGTTAGATCTGAGGACATTGATCGACATCTGCAGTTATTTTTGAGGTTGAAGCCTCCGAGATTTGAGGGCGCTGTTGAGCCCAGAGCAGCTGAGGAGTGGCTGAGGAGGTTGGAAAAGACTTTTGATGGAATGTAGTGTCCTGCAGATAGGAAGGTTCCGTTAGCTGTTTTTCTGTTAGATGGAGAGGCTGAGCACTGGTGGGAAGGCCAGCAGGCAGCCAGATTTCAGGGTAGACTGAACTCTTTGATCACTTGGGAAGAGTTCACTGAGGTATTCAGAGACTGGTTTGTTCCTCCTTCTGCACGACAGCAGATGCAGGAGAGTTTTCTGAGGCTTGTTCAGGGGAGCAAGACGGTGATGCAGTACGAGGCTGAGTTTACTGCATTGGCCAGGTACGCTCCGCAGCTGGTCAGCACTTCTGCTGAGAGGTGCTACAGATTTCTGAGAGGATTACGAGACACTTTGAGGTAGCCTCTGATACCATTCAGGATCACTGACTTCGCTGAGCTTGTGGAGCGAGCTCGTCTGATTGAGAATGACATGACGGCTACTCAGCAGCGGTGGACTTCGAGTAGGAAGAGATTTGGAGGTGAGACTTCTGGCAGTGGTTCCTCTGGGAAGAGGAGATTTGTTCCTAGATCTGGATCTGGAGATTCCAGAAGGAGCGGAGGATCGTCTGGTACTGTTACCAGTACGACTAGTTCTGGATCTGTCAGTACGGCACCTGTGTGCCAGAGTTATGGACGGCGACACCATGGCCAGTGCTACAGGATAGCTGGTCTTTGTTTCAGATGTGGTCAGCCGGGACATAGGATTGCAGAATGTCCACAGACTGGATTTGATCGGCGTTCTGAGTACCGATCTGAGGGTTTTGTCAGACCTGCCGGTTCAGCAGGAAGACCGAGGACTGTTCCTCCTCGCCCTGAGGGATTTTCTGGTAGAGGTGGTAGTACTAGTTCGGGACCACGGAGACCACCTACGACTCCCTCTGAGCAGAGTAGTTCTATTGCTTCAGCTCCTATTCCAGTTCAGCCACGAGTTTACAGTCTGAGTCAGCAGGAGGCTCGCGATGCTCCGGATGTTGTGACAGGTACGATTTACATTTCTGATCAGCCCTGTCGTGTTTTGTTTGACTCTGGAGCTAGTCACTCGTTTCTTTCCGAGCATTGTTTTGACCGAATCCAGATGCCTTTGTTTTCTCTGCCGGTTTCTTTGTCTGTGATTTTACCGGCTGGAAGTAATTTGATTGCCCGCAAGTTTTGTTTGTGTGAGATTGACATTGCTGGCAAGAAGTGGAAATCTAGCTTGATTTTGTTGCCGATTTCTTCGTATGATGTGATTCTGGGAATGGATTGGCTGAGTCTGTATGAAGCCCAGATTGACTGTCTGAAGAAGCAAGTGAGTTTGCTTATGGCTAGAGAGAGAGTTGTATTTCAAGGATTACGAGGTGTTCTCTCCAGTCTGATTTCAGCGTTGGAGGTAAGCAGGATGTGGAAGAAAGGATGCCCAGTATTTTTGGCTTCGGTGCGGGATCTGAACCTGGAGGTTGGTTCTGTTTCTGAGATCCCTGTGGTACGGGAGTTTGCTGATGTTTTTCCTGATGAGTTGGTTGGTTTACCTCCGGATAGAGATGTGGAGTTCTCTATCGATGTTTTTCCGGGTACCGCTCCGATATCGAAAGCTCCGTACAGGATGTCACCGAAAGAACTTTCTGAGTTGAAAGTTCAGCTTCAGGAGTTGGTTGACAGAGGTTTTGTGCGTCCTAGTGTTTCACCCTGGGGAGCACCTGTTTTATTTGTGAAGAAGAAGGACGGTACACTCCGTATGTGTATTGATTACAGAGATTTGAACAAGGTTACGATCAAGAACAAGTATCCTTTGCCTCGGATTGATGACTTGTTTGATCAATTTTCTGGATCTTCAGTATTTTCGAAGATTGACTTGCGATCCGGATATTATCAGGTGAAGTTGAAGGAGGCTGATGTGGTGAAGACTGCTTTCAGTACTCGGTACGGGCACTACGAGTTTTTGGTTATGCCTTTCGGGGTAACCAATGCGCCTGCGATTTTCATGGATTTGATGAACCGAGTGTTCAGAGAGTATTTGGATCAGTTTGTGATCATCTTCATCGATGATATTCTGGTATATTCTGCATCTTAGGATGATCATGCCAGACATTTGAGGATTGTGTTGGAGACTTTGAGGAGGCATCAGCTGTATGCCAAGTTCTCCAAGTGTGAATTCTGGCTGAAGAGCATTTCTTTTCTGGGGCATGTGATTAGCGGAGAAGGCATTTCTGTAGATCCCCAGAAGATTCAGGCAGTTGCTGATTGGCCAAGGCTAACTACGGTATTTGAGGTACGTAGTTTCTTGGGCATGGCCGGATATTATAGGAAATTTGTGAAAGGATTTTCACAGATTTCGACTCCTCTGACGAGACTAACTCAGAAGTCAGTTCCTTTTGTTTGGACACCGGAGTGTGAAGCTAGTTTTCAGAGATTGAAGGATTGTCTGACTTCAGCTCCAGTGTTGGCACTTCCGTCAGGTACGGAAAGTTTTCAGGTGTTCAGTGATGCTTCACTAAAAGGACTGGGTTGTGTCCTGATGCAGCATGGTCAGGTAATTGCTTATGCTTCGAGACAGTTAAAACCACATGAGAAGAATTACCCGACGCATGATCTGGAGTTAGCTGCAGTAGTTTTTGCTTTGAAGATTTGGCGTCATTACCTGTATGGCGTCAGATGTGAGATCTTTACTGATCATAAGAGCCTGAAGTATATTTTTACTCAGAAGGACCTGAATTTGAGGCAAAGATGGTGGCTCGAGTTGATCAAGGACTATGATTTGACTATTCAGTATCAGCCTGGGAAGGCGAATGTGGTAGCGGACGCTCTGAGCAGGAAATCTTCTGGATTATCAGGTATTCAGCTTACTTGTGATGAGTTTCTGATACGTGATTTGGAGCGATTGCAGTTAGAGGTGATTTCCTCCAGTGGTTTGGAGTTAGCTCAGATGAGTATTCAGTCTTCTTTGGAAGCACGGATTCAAGAAGCCCAGAAGTCAGATTCTGATTATTCGAAGTTGATTGCACAGATTGGATCTGGTAAGACTCCTGAACTTTGAATTTCTGATTCTGGTGCTATTTTCTGTAAGAACAGGTTGTGGGTACCTGTGTTTGGAGATTTGAGGCAGGAGATTCTGTACGAATCTCATCATTCAGGCTACACTGTTCATCCAGGCAGTGGTAAGATGTACGCTGATATGAAGCTTTTGTTCTGGTGGCCTGGGATGAAGAAAGATGTGGCAGAGTTTGTGTCGAGATGCGAAGCCTGTCAGTTGGTGAAGGCAGAGCATCAGCGACCAGGTGGACTGTTGCAGTCGTTGCCTATCCCTTAGTGGAAATGGGAGGAGGTAACGATGGATTTTGCGATGGGTTTTCCTTGATCTAAACAAGGACACGATGCTATTTGGGTGGTTGTAGATCGATTGACGAAGTCAGCCCATTTTCTTCCGATCAGACAGACGGATTCAGTTGAACGCTTGGCACAGATATATGTGAAGGAGATAGTCAGATTGCACGGTGTGGCTCGTGTGATCGTTTTTGATCGAGATGGACGTTTTACTTCCAGACTTTAGAAAGGCATTCAGCAAGGCTTGGGTACGAAACTGCATTTCAGTACAGCCTTTCATCCTCAGACCGACGGACAGTCTGAGAGAACTATTCAGGTACTGGAAGATCTGTTGAGACTTTGTGTTCTGGACTTTAGCGGAAGCTGGGAAGATCATATTCCGCTGATTGAGTTTGCTTATAACAACAGTTTTCAGTCCAGTATCGGTATGGCACCGTACGAGGCTCTGTATGGCAGGAAGTGTCGTACTCCTTTGACTCTGACGGAGGTCGGAGATAGGCAGGCTTTGGGGGCCACTTTTGCTGATGAAACTGCTCAGAAGATCAATTTGATAAGAGAAAGATTGAAAGCGGCTCAAGATCGACAACAGAAGTATTACAATCAGAAGCACAGATTTGTTGAGTTTCAGGTTGGTGACTTTGTGTATGTCAAAGTCAGCCCGATGAAAGGTGTGAGCAGATTTGGTCAGGTAAGCAAGCTTAGTCCGAGATATGTTGGACCTTTTGAAGTTTTGGAGAATTGAAAAAGCTGCTTACAAGTTATTACTTTCTGATTCTATGCCTGATGTGCATAATGTGTTTCATGTATCCACTCTGAGGAAGTGGGTTTCAGACTCTGGGACGAAAGTATCAGCTGATGAGGTTGAGATTCAGGAGAATCTGGCGTACAAGGAAGAGCCAGAGTTGATTTTAGCGTACGACGTTCGGAAGTTAAGAAATAAAGAGATTCCGATGGTTAAAGTCCAGTGGAAGCACCGGACTGCACGGGAAGCGACTTGGGAAAAGGAGTCTGACATGAGACGGTCGTACCCGTACTTGTTTTGACTGAGTTTGGATTGGATAATGTCGAGGACGACATTTTTCTGAGTTGGGGAGATTGTAATATCAAAAATCTGCTCCAGGATCGTCCAGGACGATCTGGATCGTCCTGGGACGATCAGTTGTAAGTTTGCTCCAGAATTGGCCCAGAAGTGTTCCAGGTGATTTCCTGTAGGTATCGTCCAGGCCGATTGGAGACATCGGCCAGGCCGATTGGTACTGTAGAAAATATCGGCCAGACAACAGCCCTGGGAAGATGCCAGGACGATCCATTTGGTCGGATCGTCCCGGGACGATGTTGCGATCGGCCGGGCCGATCTGAAGATTATAAAGCTGATTTCAGTCGTTTTGAAGAGAGAGAAAATCTTTTTTAAAATATCTGATTTTTCTGAGGAGAGAGAAAGTCGAGGGCTTTTTTGGAAAAGTGGATTTTCGGACGACGCGGAGCCGTTTTCGTCCGACGAGACTGTTCAGGAAATTGCTGTGCTCGAGGTAAGGCACATTCCGCCTTTCTCAATTTTCAGTTCCGTCGCGTTTGGCGATAATTTCTGTCCGGATTTCGTTTCTGTTACGGTTTTTCGTCCGTATCTTTTGATTGGTTCAGTTTTTACCGCGTAACTTTCTGTATATTGTTGACGTGCCGAGTGTGCACATTTTGGTTATTTTCCGAAGATTTTTGTCCGGGTATTTTTGATTTGGCGATGTTTTTCGTAGACTACAATTTTCTGTGAAATTGTAAATTCTCTGTGTAGTAGAATAAATGTTCTGGAATATGATTATCTATACTCTGTGCGAATTCGGTAAATTTTCTTTGCAGGAAATTTTGTGTAAATTCTGTATACTGCCGTTGTGCTGCCCGATTTTTGGGTAATTTCTGATTTCTCCGGATTTCTTATGAATTGAAATGCTATGTGTATAAGCTATAAAAAGGGAGTTATAAGGGGCCTGAATCCTATGAGATTCAGTTAGTGTCGGGGAAATCTGAAATGAGCTCAAATCTGAAATCTGATATCTGTTCTGTTCCGGATCCGATGAATTCTGTTCTGGTGCTATAAGCACATCTGTTCTGGTGCCGTGAGCACAAAGGGAGGCATAAGGGGCCTGGATCCTATGAGATTCAGTCAGTGTCTGGGAAGGGAGGCATAAGGGGCCGGAATCCGTAGAGATTCCGTTAGTGTCAGGGCATTTAGCTGTGAATGATATATGAATCTGTTCTGTTTTCTGTATCTGTTATGTACGCAATTGTGATTCTGATATGATATGATCTGCAAATTCTGATTTCTGATTTCTGTATAATTCTGACTCTGTTGATTTATTCTGTTCTGTGATCTGATCTGTACGACTCTGATTCTGATTTGATATCTGTCCGTATAAGTTCTGATTTTCGATTCTGTTCTGATTCGAGATCCGATTCTGTTCCAATTTCTGATCTGATTTCTGTCTGATGAATTTAGTTTTGATTTCTGGGAATTTAGATTGGTGGTTTGTTGCTTTGCTGAGCTGTTGAGCTCACCCTTACTTTCTGGTGGTTTTCAGGTTCTGGGAAAGGGAAGGAAGTCCAGGACTAGAGTTCAGAGTCTGATCAGTATAGGTACTTTTGTACTTTTGATTTTTTGTACAGTCATGGCTTTTCTGTTCTGTCTTTCTTTCTGTTGAAAGCCATGTACTGTTCTGTAGATGATTATTTTGAGGAAATGAAAAGATAGATGATTTGTTCCGCTGTGTTCGATGATTTATAGTAGCTCTGTTGTTCTGTGTTTGTGTGTCTGTTGAGTTAAGTATTTGGAAGATCAGTTCAGTAACCAAATTCCAAAGCCAGATCCTGGAGAAGAAGGTTGTGTTGCGATCCGGCTCGGGCGGGATCCGTCCCCGTCGGGTCGGGTCGTGACAGAAGCACAGGCAAAATTATCGTAAGAACCTTCCAGGGGGAAGATGCGGTGATTAGAGAGAAATCAACTGTTAGAAAAGTTGGTATGAGAGATTCTAGTTTCCAGAATGAATAGCATGTCAAGATTGAATTTGTTGACCAAGATTCTAGTTTACAGCACAGGGTTTTGTCAGGGCTATTGAACCCTCGGGTGTTCCAGGCAGCCATAGAAGGAAGACTGGTCATTGGGATTTGGAGGTTGAGGAGGTAGACTTTTTGGCTATTTTGGATCTTGTGGATTTAGTATTGGCTTATACGATCGTGCCTTATTTAACACTTCCCAAGCTGGAGCTGTTAGCAGAGCCTCCACCAACAGCCTTCGGCTGTTCCGAAGCAGGGGGGGGGGGGAGAGGAAGCACGGGAGGAGGTCATACCAGAGGCAAGATCATTTTGTTCAGACAAAATGACAAATTTGTTGGTAATTGAGATTTGAGGTGATTTAGAAGGAGGAACATCAAAATTTGATTCTGAAATGGGTTTGGAAGTTGGGGATGTATGAGGAGATTCTATGGAAGGGGAATTGAGATTAGGGACCAAAATTTGGGTTGTGGATGGAATAAAAGTTGGTAAGGCGGTCGAGGCCGTAGGCGGCACAATAGGGTTAGAGGGAGGAGGTGGAGGAGGAGTTGGGGGTTTGGGGATATTGAGTCTTGGTGTTGGATTAGGATTTCTTGGTCTACGGCTGGAGCTTCGGCCACGAGGTTTAGAAGATTCAGCCTGAGGGGATTGGGATTTTTTGGGCAGGCATTAGAGGCGTGCATAATGGAATTGCAGAAAGAGCAATGGGTAGGTTTCCAATCATAAAGAACAGTGAGAGGGTGAACTTTTCCATCAACGATATAGTAAATCTCATCAGGGAGAGGAGAGTTACTGCAAACCTGAACGCACACCCTGGCAAAGGTGAGCCTGGTCTTGGCAGCCGTAAGAGCATCAACGGCAAGTGGCACCCCAACGCAACTAGCGATCTTAGAGATCCCCTCCGGCGTCCAGCAGGAAAGGGGAAAATTTTTAATTTTGATCCAAAGGGGGATCGAAGGGAACTCTTCACGGACAGGAACAAAATCCGGCGTCCACTTCTGCAAAATGAAGGCTTGCCGAAGAACCAGGGTCCCCCAGACCAAGCCATATCATAGTCTTCCCTGTTGTTGAACTTGAGGAGGAAAAAATCATCATCCAAGGTCAGCAAAGAGAGAGATCCCTTGAGCGTCCATGACTTTTTGATGGTAGAGAAAAGGGCTTCGTAGTATGGGCGACGTCCGATGGAATAGCCCACCAGAGAGAGAGCCCACTCGGAACTTCCAGTGTTGAACTGTGCCGAAGTGAAATGAGCAGTGGCGTTTTCAGTTGGATGATGCGAAATCGAAGAAGTGAACTCATTCGACACAAGAGGCTGCGTGGCGATGAGACTCTTCCAATCTCTAGGTAAACCATCAGAGGAGGAAGGAACGCTAGAGGGAGGAAAGAACGTTGGAAGAATGGAGGAGGACATCCCAGTGGAGATCCTCCCCAAAGGAGTAGAGAAAGAGGCGGCCAGAGAACGCCTGAAGCTAAATCCTAGCAGAGCTCAACAAAGCTAGGTTTTTTTATAAATCAATTTTATATCATGATGCAACAGTACCAAATATAATCTTAATTAAAATAGACAAAATATAGAAATATTATTGAGCCATAAATTATATATAAGATAAATTTATCCATGCATAGTGGTCAACTCTAAGGGCTTCGTTTGGGGCGGCCATTTTATTGTTTTTTAAAGTAACTTTTTAGTATAAAAAATAATTTTTTCTTACTCGATAAATGCTTTAAGAAGCATTAAGAAAGCCGTCACAAACAAAGCCTAAGGCAATCGTTTGGGACTGATTTCTAAATTAGCTTTTTAATTCAAAACTTTGTTGAACTAAAATTTTTGTACTAAATAGATGTTTTAGAAAGCAGTCAAAAAATGGTCCCAAACAAAGTCTAAGCATTCATGTTCAAATTGGTAAAATGGAGCTGTGTTTGCAGTTATTTTACAATGATTAACAGAATTGCTGCAAATATAGTCGTGATTGTTGTAGTTCATTTAAATTGCTACAAAGCATACAGTGGCATTTATATTTCGTTTGGGACATCTTTTTTACTATTACTTAAACGGGTTGCTAGTACAAAAATTAAATTTTTTTATAAGAAAGCTGCTTTAAGAACTAACAAAAAAGTCATCTCAAATGAAGCCTTAAGCTTTATTTATGATAGTTTTTTTTTGGAGAAATTATTGTGCTAAAAAATTGTTATAGAAAGCAGTTAAAAAGCTATTCAAAATGAAGCCTTAGCGTCATTTTAATATTTTATTTTATTTTTTGGTATAATAATCACATTCATATGTTGACAAATTCGTTTTAAGACAAAAAAAAAAACATTAAAATATGTTATAATAATTATAATTATGTTCACTTGTGGGTGATTGTGTAAGTTTTGTTATTTTGTTTTAATGCTAAAAAAATATATTTGTAATTGTGTATGCAAATTTAACCAAAATTTCTTTTGACAATTTATTCGTACCAAAATATACAAATGTCTATATACCACATGCTATATTTTTAATTTTTAAAAAGATTTTCTATTTCACAATTTTCTTGGAAATTAATTTTTTTATGATAAAATTTTGTAAATATTTGTCAAAGGATTTTGTAGTTTCTTGTTGATATAAATCTCCTAATGTGGTGAGAGAAAGAGAGGATACATTTAGTTCAAGATGCTGACTATTCATCATATCCGATCTAAGATATATATTGATACGTATCCCAAAAATTATCTTAGTCGGGCACAAATCTCGAGGCAAAAACTAGTTGGAAACTTCAAAAATTAATTTCGGGAGCATATGAACTCCGATTTCAGCGAGCTTACAGTCAAACTGAGCGTCTCAGAAATACGAACCCAACGACACCAAGATCAACCCAATCCGAGCCTAAATAAGTCCGAATCAAAGGTTAAAAGCGCTGTTGGAAGGTTCAAACCGCAATTTGAATTACCAAACGGTCTCCGATTTTGACGAACCTATACTCGAATCGAACGGCTCGACGAGACAAATCCAACAAGCCTAAGATCATCAAATTACGACATCATTAAGGCCTTCAAATATCCATCAAACGGTGCATGATCAAATGATTCGATATCGGTCGTCCATTCAAACCACTCCCAATTTGCCCTTGATCTCACGCCTATTTACGGGCCATGCCACTCCAGAAAAACTATAAATAGAGCCCTCATTCTACACCAAAGGGACTTAAGTAAAGAGAGAGAAGAAGAAGAGAAGGAGAAGGAGAAAGGGGAATAGGAGATTCCTCACCTCCTCGACCACCGCCGCCGGAGTTTTTCCTGCCGCATGAAGACGCCAGAACTCTGCCGGATTTTCAGGAACGCCAGGAATTCGCAGAATCTTGTAAATTTCATGGAAGGAACAAACTGTACTTGGATTATCCCAACTTGTGGGATGAAATCCACCATTTGTAATTTACGAAAACACTATTGGAATTTTGCAACTGGGCGAGGCCCCGTGGTTTTTTTCCTTTTGGGTTTTCCACGTAAAAACTCTTGGTGTTCACTCCTCTTTTCTGTTTGTGTGTTAAACTTACGTGCAACGCTCGGACGCAAATTTACAAACTCTACCGCCGCGTATTTTCTAACACGCAACAGTTTGGCGCCGTATGTGGGAATCTTCTATCTCACTACTTCGAGTATTGCTACAATGGTGAATAAGCGCAGCAATCGTTTGGTTGGAGCTTCTCGCTCCAACTCTCGTCAGTCCAGAAACTCGTCTATTAACCATAGACGACCAATCTCAGTATCTTTGCACCCCGAGGGGGAAAAATGCTGCCGGCGAAAGGAGCTCAGGGCCTTCTTTGGAAAAAAGGATCCGGAAAATGGAAGAATCTCATAACGAGATTCTTCAACTCCTCCGGGAGAATCGACAGCCGGAATTAGCACGACAGGAGGAAGTTTTCCTCCCCCAAAATCCACCACGGGTTGAGGATGTCCAATTTGGACATCCTCAAGAGGAAGTTCATCTCCCCCCACTTAGAAGATTTCCTCAGTCTCGACAGGATAACGAACTTGCCGATACGGCAAGTTCTACACATCCTCCACCTTCAATTCGACAGCATCGCATCCTCCCAGATCTCCCTAAAAGCTCTGCTCAACCACATGGAGCAGAGCTCCCTCACGACACCCTGCGTCACGAACTACGAAAATTAGTAAGGGAAGAATTCCCCCAAGAAGATACGAGACAAACTCTCCGACAGAGAGACTTTTAGGAATCTTCACCTCTAACTGAGGCCATATTGCAACACCCAATTCCAACTAGATTTAAGCTACCTAGCATCGAGTCTTACGATGGGACGTCCGACCCGTACGAGCATATCGACCACTACAGAACCATTATGCACATTCAGCGAGCTTCGGACGCTCTCCTCTGCCAAGTATTTCCTGCCACTCTCAAAGGACAGGCTCGCACATGGTTCTACTCGCTTCCATCAGGGACAATCCCTTCTTTTGTGAAATTATCAAAAACTTTTGTCGAGCAATTTGTAGCCAACCGAAGAATTGCTAAGGATTCCTCCCACCTCTCTGGAATCCGCCAAAACAAAGGAGAATCTTTAAAGGAGTATTTTCAGCGATTCTCCACAGAAGCTCGACAAATCCCAGGAGTAGATCCAGAACTAATTAGGGGAGTCTTCCTTGGAGGCCTCCACCCTGGCCCCTTCTATTCGGCACTTATGCGTGATACCGTTCCATCATATGCCGATTTAATTCACCGGGTGGAAGCTAAAATCTCAGCAGATGAGGCTATAAACGCCCATAGGAAACAATTTGAACCTTCTACTGGAAAGCGCAAGGGAGCGCCTAGAACAGAAAATTCTTCCTCGCAATGAAAGAAGCAAGGGAAGAACAATCTACCCCCAGGGCCTCCATTGCCACGGCGAGAACCCCGATAAGAGAAAGAATACACTCCTCTCAATACATCTCGAGCAAATGTGCTAATGGCTATTCGAGATCAGGATACGGTAAAGTGGCCACATCCCTTGAAGCCGAACGCAGGAAATCAGGACCAATACTGTCATTTCCATCGTAGTCGTGGTCACTCTACTGAAGCTTGCAGACAACTGAAGGAGGAGATTGAAAGGCATATCCGCCAAGGTTATCTCTGCCAGTTTATTCAGAATCCTCCTCCCCGAGAGGAAACTTGTCCTGCTGGGGGGCAAGAACGACAGCAGAGGCCACCAGTAAACAACCGAATCACAGTTGGAGAAATTGAGACAATAGCTGGAGGCCCTCTGCTATCCGATAAAATCTTTTTGGCTGTGGACAAAACTCCAACTCCAAAGAAAGCGCGTGTAAATCACTCCATCACTTTTGATGATTCTAACTTGGAGGGAGTAAAAACCCACCACCAAGATCCGCTTGTCATAAATGCAGGCATAGGTGACCGTGCTACAACGTTAAGAGAATTCTTGTAGACAACGGCAGCTCTGTGGATGTCTTGTTTTACTCTACCTTCCTCAACATGGGCCTCACAAGAGAGAAACTCTAGCCCGCTGCAGGCCCTATATACGGGTTCGATAATCGACCTGTACGAGCAGAAGGGATAATTAGTCTCCCAATTGTGCTTGGAGAATTTCTCCGGCAATTCATACACTCTGTTCAGTTCATTGTTGTAAAGTCTGAATCGGCTTACAACGTTATCTTTGGAAGGCCACTCCAATAAATTTTTGGGATTGTCACCTCTATCCCTCACCTCAAATTGAAGTTCCATACTCCAACATGAATTAGTGTGGTACGCGGAGATCAGCAAGCAGCACAAACCTGCTATCTCAGGCAGGTCAGAACACACCCTGCCGATACTCTAAACATAGAGGACTTCGATCTCCGGAGCGAGGACATACCTCAGAGAGCCTCACCAGTAGAAGAGCTCACCACTGTATATATCTCTGAAGAACATCCTCAAAAGACGGTGCAGATTGGGTCGCTTCTCTCAGAAGACGAGAAGAAAATAATCACAAATTTTCTACGAGAAAATCAGGATATTTTTGCATGGAGTCCGGCGGATATGCCCGGAATTGACCCCGAAGTAATTGTACATTCCCTTAAGGACAATCCTGCAAACAAACCAATCATCCAGAAGAAGCGAAATTTCGCGCCAGATCGTCAACAGGCAATCGAACAAGAAGTGGACAAACTTTTGAAAGCCGGATTCATATGAGAAGTGCATCATCCTAATTGGCTGGCAAACGTCGTATTGGTTCGAAAAGGGAGCGGTGCATGGAGAATGTGCATAGATTATACTGATCTCAACAAGGCCTGCCCAAAAGATAGCTTCCCCCTTCAACGTATCGACCAGTTAGTCGATACCACTTCTGGTCATCAAATGTTGAGTTTCATGGACGCGTACTCTGGCTACAATCAAATCAAGATAAACCCGACCGACGAAGAAGCAACAGCATTTCAAACAGACAGAGGATTGTACTGTTATCGGGTAATGCCCTTCGGGCTCAAGATTGCCGGAGCAACCTACTAACGCCTCATGAATAAAGTCTTCAAAACCCTTATTGGGCGTAACATGGAGGTATATGTTGATGAAATGTTGGTAAAGAGCCTCGAAAAGTCTCAACATATCTCCGACTTGGAGCAGTGCTTCCGTCAGCTGAGGCGTTACAACATGCAACTCAACCCCACCTAATGCGCCTTCGGAGTTGCTTCTGAAATTTTTGGGTTTTATGGTAACCCATAGAGGAATTGAAGCCAATCCTGAAAAGATCAAGGCATTAAGAGATATGGTGCCCCCGAAGAACATCAAATAAGTCCAAAGGCTGAACGGGAGAATTGCAGCATTGTCACGCTTCCTGGCGCGTTCAGGAGACAAATATCTCCCTTTCTTTAAAATACTCAGGAGACAAATATCTCACTTTCTTTAAAATACTCAGAGGTGCCCACAACTCTGGTTTTCAGTGGATGGACGAATGCCAAGAAGCCTTCGAACAGCTACGAAAGTATTTGGCCTCCCCGCCGTTACTTTCCAAACCGACGTCAAGAGAAAAGTTGTATTTATACATAGCTGTTTCGGCCCAAGCCATCAGTTCTGTCCTAGTACGGGAAGAAAATGCTACACAACGCCCTGTTTATTATGTTAGTAAAATCCTATCTGAGACGGATGGGCGTTATCCCTTAGCAGATAAGACAGCATTGGCGTTGGTTTATTCTGCCAGGAAACTACGTCCCTACTTCCAAGCCCACTCAATAGGAATTTTCACAAATCTGCCGCTGAAAAGTATTCTGCAAAAACCAGAAGCATCGGGTAGGCTCGTCAAGTGGTCCGTAGAACTTGGCGAATTCGACATTCACTACTTGCCTAGACCCGATATAAAATCTCAAGCACTCGTCGATTTTGTGGTCGAATGCATCGTCCCAGCATCTGATGTTCAACCAGATACTTTTCCTTCTCCTCCGCAGTGGATGTTGTATGTTGATGGGTCCTCGAGAAGTTCTGGCGCAGGAGCTGGAATTCTGCTAATATCTCCACAGATGATTACTCTCGAGTATGAGCTCCGACTCAAATTCCCGGCAACAAATAACACGGCGGAATATGAAGCTCTTATTGCTGGGCTAAAACTAGCAATCGATTGTGAAGTACAGAATCTGGTAATCCACACCGATTCATAATTAGTTGCATCCCAAATAGAGGGGGAATTCGAGATCCACAATTTACAACTAGCCGAATATTGCAAGATTGCAAAATTGCTTTTAACCCGAATACGAGAATATCAGATCATACACATTCTCCGAGAGTAAAATGCGAGAGTAGATGCTCTTTCAAAGTTGGCGACATCAACGACAAGAGACATCTACAAGAGGAAGCATATTGAGGAAATCCACTTTCCTAGCATTCAAGGTCCATGGGTTATACAGTCGATCAACGAAACGAGGGAGGAGTCTTGGATCAATCCCATTTTGTCTTTCTTACAAAATGGGATACTGCCTGAAGAGCCCATGGCTGCAACAAGACTTCGAAGACGAGCAGCGAATTTAACCATTATTGGTGATGAATTATACAAGCGCGCTTTCACCGGGCCATATCTGAAGTGTCTCCCACCTTCAGAAGCTGATTATGCGCTTCGAGAAGTTCATTCCGGAGTATGTGGCGAGCACCTGGGAGGAAGATCTTTGGCCTATAAGATCATGAGGTAGGGGTTCTATTGGCCTACAATGAAACATGACGCACTCGAGTTTACACGAAAGTGCGTGAACTGCCAATTGTATTCCAACCTCACCCATACTCCAGCTATAGAACTTGCATCTTTTCAAAGTCCCTGGCCTTTCGCCCAGTGGGGAATCGACATAATGGGGCCCTTCCCTATAGCCATAGGACAACGAAAATTCATTATCCTGGCTGTAGACTATTTTACAAAATGGGTGGAAGCAGAGCCCTTGGCAAAAATCACTGAAACGAACGCCAAACAATTCTTATGGAAGAATATAGTTTGTCGCTTCGGTATTCCAGCAAAGGTCATCACCGACAATGGGACTCAATTTACTGGAAAAATATTTACGTCCAGCTCGTCCATACAGCTGTTGTCCATCCTCAAACAAATGGGCAAACGGAAGTCACAAACCGAACAATTCTAAAAGGGCTGAAGACACGTCTAGGGAAGGCTGGGGACCTAGCCTGTGAATTTTGGTAAACTTTATACACTAGAGCATGTTATTTTCTACTTTTCAAGGCTATTGGGGTTTTGGGGAATAATGTAGTACCACTCTTCAGCCTTATTTGACACTATTCATGAATTTTAATTGTGTTATGTTTTGTACTATCTGATGCTTATCACCTACAAGTACCCCCCTCCCAAACAACAAAATGGAACTTTTTTTTTGCAAAGAAGATGATGGATAGATCTAACCGGCTAATTTTGTTCTGAACATGTTTGCACTCCAATTTCGGCACAGAAGCTAGAACACCTACAGGAGAGACTCCGTTTAACCTCTGTTTTGGCACAGAAGCAGTCATACCAGTGGATATAGGGGTCCCGAGCAATAGAGTTCAGACCTTCGACTTCAGTAAGAATGAGGAAAAACTCAGGACGAATCTAAACCTCCTCCCCGAGGCAAGGGATGTAGCCTCACTTAAGACCGCTGCATACCATCAGTGGATCGCTCGTCACTACAATCGAAGGATAAGACCTCGAACTATTTCCCTTGGGGATTTAGTTCTGCGAAGCCTTGAAGCCGCTGGAAAAAGTCCTCAACGTAACAAGCTCTCCCCCCTATGGGAAGGTCCTTATTTGGTAGCAGCCATGGTCAAGCCTGGAACCTTCAAGTTAAAAGATGCGAACGGAAAGACGCTTCCCCGAACTTGGAATGTGGACAACCTTCGCAAATACTATCAGTAGAAGATTGATGTCACTATTTGTTATGTGTAATATCATTCGTAACTTTCGTTTTGCTTCGTAATTGTGCCTTGTATTTTCTTTGAGATCTTTGTACGTTGTTGTAGAAGAACACTCATTTTTGTATCCCTAAGTTTAATAGGGAATTGTCGTGCTGTTTTATATAATACAGTAATGTGATGTTTGCTTTGCCATTGCATTGTCTCTTCTATTCTGAGCTTTCTCTTATGGTTCGAGAAATACGTAACTCATGTTGTATCTCAATCAATAAACGACTAATCCCAGGGGGATCTAGTCCGACCTCTTCCACACAAGTTAAAATCATCAAGCAAATGCTTTGATTAACAACCTCGGATAGGTTAGAGTATCCCAAACTGGATATCTCTCACATTCATGCAGATTAGAAAGACTTCCTCAACATATGAGTTAACGTGTATAAAGAAGCAAATTGTCTTTTTATAAACCCACGAACATCAAGTACATCATCCAAAAATAGCAAGCAACATACGAACAATCATCGCAACAAAAACAAAAGCGACATAGAAAGCATCAAAACAATTCTACAGAATCTCAAGATCATCATCGTCGTCCTCTTCCAACTCGA
Source organism: Dendrobium huoshanense (assembly GCA_016618105.1). Taxonomy (NCBI): domain Eukaryota; kingdom Viridiplantae; phylum Streptophyta; class Magnoliopsida; order Asparagales; family Orchidaceae; genus Dendrobium; species Dendrobium huoshanense. Next base: position 17,279,700 of record CM028342.1, read on the forward strand.
AGATCCTTTTCAAGTCACTCTCCAATTCTTCGCCGCCAGAATCTGGAGAAGGATCACAAGAAGCTTGGCTTGGGGTCAACCCCTCAATGTCCCCTCTGTTTCTGTGTTTCTCAGCACGAACGCCCTTCATAAAGCCTTTAATGAAACCATCCTGCATAAGCTCCACTTCTAAGGCCTTCACCTCTACGTTTTAAAAATGATCGCGAGCTTCCTGGACTTGATCCTCGATAAAAATCTTAAAAGCATAAGATTTTTTGAACTCCTTTACGACTGAAGATGGTGACAATTGAGCTACCTTCTCCGACAATTTGTTCAGAAGTTTCTTATTCTCGGCCTCAAGGACTTGTATATTTTTCAGTTGTTGGTTGTTTGTTGACTCCGCATCCACTAACTGTATATGCAAACGGTCTATCTGCTCATTCTGGGAAGAGATTGTAGCAATCTTGTTCGCCAATTCTGTTCTACATTCATCGAGCTGACTCTCCACTGACTCCATTTCCTTCACCCTGCCGTCGTATTTCTTCTTGTACTCTCCCTGGAGGTATTTGACCTTCACGAACTCATCGTTCCAATTATCCAATACTTTGTTCGCCTCGAGGAACTGCGCAAGAAAAAGATAAGTGAAAAGTATATCCTCAAAATTAAATGCAAACACAATGAAACAGAAAAAAGGTGAGCTCACCAAATCTTCGGTCCGTCAACGACCGATACACTTATGCTTCAGTACATCCTCGGGGATATATATCCTAGGCGGAGAAAAGCGAGGGCCCTTGCCGGCAACCGCAAAAACTTCGTTCGACTTCTTCTTCTTAGGCGTATGTGAATCTCCCTCGCCCTCGGGTCGCGTATATTGAGTTATTTGAACTTCCGAGGTTTTTGTGGATATCTTCAACTTCTGTGCGGATGACCTCCCTACATGAGTGGATAGCCCCACCTTAAATAAATATTCCTCATCCAAGCATTTTCTAAGAGAGCGCATCTCGTAACGAAGAGCTTCGGAATTAGGAAGCTTCAACATACTCAACAAGTCATCCGATCCTACATGAAGGGGAATAGGTAGCTCCCTTAATTCCCCCCACCTTTCTTGGAGACCCCAATCATTTTGCACAAAGCAATAATCGCTAATCCAATCCTTGGATGGATCCCGAGTACGAATTTACAACCATTTAGACCTGAAGGAAATACGGCCCTGCAGATCAGTATGGATACGCCCTATTCGGGATAGACATTCTGCAGATAATACCGCTCCATGTTCTCTGAAAAATGCGATCAGGCCAACTACCACCGACATGGCCCGGTAGGAGAATTGAGACAAACTCCATCCACAAGCCGTCAGGATATCCACCAGTTCGGTCGACGGCGGAAATCGCAACCCCGCTCGCAAGCTAAATTCATACACTGTCACATATCCTCGAGGAGGTGAGCATGCGCGTTCAGATCTCGCAGGCACCTTCATCACCAAGTCATTAGGAAAATGATACTTGTTCATAAAAGAGATGAAGGAGTCTTCCGTAATGGTAGAAACTACAACATCAGCTCTTTTCGCCTTAGAGTCCCGTAACTCCTGCGCGTGAGGAGGGGCGCTAATTCGAGCAGGGGAAGTTTCCCACTCGAAAATAGCGGAAGCCTCAGCCGCCAGAGAGCCAGAGGGAGAAAGAAAGAGAAGTTGCAAGTTTTCTCAAAGCCTAGGCGGCCTATTTATAGGTTTTGGAGAGAAAAGGGAGAAGTTACTGCAAATTATGAAATTACCTATTTTTAGAAATTTTTTACGAATTTTTATAAAATTTTTAGGATTTTTTCGGGCCTAAAAATGACAAAAACGTCATTTTTTGACATATGAGGGGCCCACTTGAGTCGGTGGGGCGAACCAACGCAACCACCCGCGCGCGAAGGCGTACGGATCGCGATCCGCTGCGCGCGGATCGCGCGCAGCCGCAGAATAGCGCGGATCCGCGCAAAGCCGCACGCGGCAGCCCCTTTGACGCGGGCGCAGGGGGGTCCGCGTGAGCGGCCATCAGGCCGCGCGGTGATCCCGTGGGCAATCCACGCGAGGACCGCAGTCCTCGGTTCCACGCGGCAACGGCCAGCGGCCGCTGTTCCGCATCGTCGGCAGCGCGGCGGCGGCCGCCCGGTCTATTCTGAACCCGTTTTTTGCCCCGACAAGTCCAAATTAGACGTTTTTGGGTCCCCGGACACATTTTTCGACACTCCGGACTCAATTTTGCAACTTTCGGAACTCAACAAAGCCTCTGCGATCAAGTTTCGAGAAACGCTTAATTTTCAGAACATAATTTTTGATGTTTTGGCTGATACAAATTTTCGAACACATATTTTCGGACTCCTAAAGGTACAACGTCCAAAAATAGGGGGGCAATTGATACGTATCCCAAAAATTATCTTAATCGGGCACAAATCTCGAGGCAAAAACTAGTTGAAAACTTCAAAAATTAATTTCGGGAGCATATAAACTCCGATTTCAGCGAGCTTATAGTCAAACTGAGCGTCTCGGAAATACGAACCCAACAACACCAAGATCAACCCAATCCGAGCCTAAATGAGTCCGAATCAAAGGTTCAAAGCGCTGTTGGAAGTTTCAAACTGCAATTTGAGTTACCAAACAGTCTCCGATTTTTACGAGCTTATACTCGAATCGAATGGCTCGACGAGACGAATCTAACGAGTCCAAGATCATTGAATTACGACATCATTAAGGCCTTCAAATATGCATCGAACGGTGCATGATCAAATGATTCGATATCAGCCGTCCATTCAAACCATTCCCAATTCGTCCTTGATCTCACGCCTATTTACGGGCCATGCCACTCCAAAAAAACTATAAATAGAGCCCTCATTCTACACCAAAGGGACTCAAGTGAAGAGAGAGAAGAAGAAGAGAAGGAGAAGGAGAAAGGGGAATAGGAGATTCCTCATCTCCTCGACCACCGCCGTCGGAGCTTTTCCTGCCGCATGAAGACACCGGAACTCTGCCGGATTTTTAGGAAACGCCAGGAATTCGTAGAATCTTGTAAATTTCGTGGAAGGAACAAACTGTACTTGGATTATCCCAACTTGTGGGACGAAATCCGTCATTTGTAATTTACGAAAACACTAGTGAAATTTTGCATTTGGGCGAGGCCCCGTGGTTTTTTCCCTTTTTGGGTTTTCCACATAAAAACTCTTGGTGTTCACTCCTCTTTTTTGTTTGTGTGTTAAACTTACGTGCAACGCTCGGACGCAAATTTACAAACTCTACCGCCGCGTATTTCCTAACACGTAACATATATATATATATAAAGAGAGAGAGAGAGAGAGAGAGAGAGAGAGAGAGAGAGAGAGAGAGAGAGAGAGAGAGAGAGAGAGAGAGGTGATAAAAGGGCTAAGTAAATGGAATATCACAATCCAACTTGATAAAACCCACAGAAGGAATATGTCCTCTTATATTGATTTGCGACAGGCCAATCTCAGCGTCTAAGTTTTGAAAATTTTAAAGAATTTTCATCCAATTTTAACGTTAAAACAGCCAACAATCACAGCTACTAACAATATCCAATGTGTTGTAAATAAACCTCATTCATAAAATTCTCTTTTCATTTTATCATCAAAATAAATTTATAATAATTACACTACAGTACATGGCTACTGATTGGAATACAGAACAGAGCAGATTAAATAATTAGCTATGACTATACAAAATTCAAGAAAAGAAGTGCTTATACAGACTCATATTAGATCCTTAAACTCAGATCAGATCCTTACACATTTTTTGATTACGAAAATAAAAATTTAATAAAAAAATTTAGAAAATTTCACATTTTAAAAACTAAGATAGGTAAAACATAACTTAGCTCGATCTGAGCAACTTTTAAAATTGGGTCATTAGTTAAAAATGAATCAAAACAGCCCAAATTTGGCTTTATCTCTCTCTCACTAGCCAGCATCTCTAAAAATAAATGGATTTGCATTCTAAAATTAATATTTAAATACAGAATTAAGGCCTAACATCGTGGCACCAAACAACGCCCTCAATGACGCTTCCTCTGGGAGTTCACAAAGCCGTAATGCCACCTTAGCATTATCGCGTTGATTATTTTTCAAAATTCTAGAGAGCTTAGCCGCGAGACGCCGCTAACTCCTGGACCATTGCGCCTTAGGTGAAAATTTTTGAACTTTTCCAAACAAGCAAATAGACCCCTAGGACTTATTTCATTATACATACAGACTCTCTCTCTCACACACAAAATATTCTCATATACATGCAAAAATTTTCAAATATAGAATTTTTTAATTATTATTTAAAGAAAAATAAAATAAGGTTCATTGAATAATAAAAGGTTGGGTACAACATCAAAAGACCAACAACCCAAAATGAAACACAGTGAGCTCCCAAAAAATCAAACATAATAGAAATAGCAACGAAAGGGGACTTAGGAACGGAGGCCCCCCAGCACCAAATTAGCAGTCAAACACGGACCATCTGTAGGTGATAGAATATGATATCAATTCATAATCCAAAGCCGAGACACCCAAGTTGCCATCCAGCTCAGCCAACTAGGGGCCTCCTCATCTTCGTCCAACAAAGCATCAAAAGGCACCAACTTAATCGCAAGGGCCAAAATAGAAAACATATTTATTCCTGCCTTTTCTTTTTTGCTTATTACCACTCACATTAAGAACACCACGCACAGCCGAACGGTCCTTATCAAATTCATGATACTCATATTCTTCCCCACAATAAGGAGAAGAAAGGGAATCCTCTAAAATCAACCAGCCAGTTTGAACCATAATATAGTTTTTCACAGACTTAGCTACATGCTCTTTTATTTTCACATTTGACATAACCGAAATAGGGATATTAACAAAATTGACATTACCCTCCAAGCCGTCAATGGGCACTAAATCAGGTTGCTCATGACCTGGTTTATCCAACACCAATTGAACAGAGGAAACATATGGACTCACGGGAAACAAAGGTGACAGATCTCCACAATCAGGTAAAACTTGAATAGGGGAGATGGAAGAACCCGACTGCTCAGCGACGATACAAGGCAAATCCGCCATGGACAAACCGCACAGGACAGGCACAAAAATCGTACAAGACAAAGCAAGTTTCAAATTAACACCATAATTCATTTCACCAACATCATTAACACATAATCGTGGGGCTTGGGCAACAGGAACAACCCCATCCACCATAGAGTCCACCTAGGCTAAATTAGGAATAGTAATAGCAGGTGAAACCCCCTGAACAAATTCCTCGATCCCAGCCAAATTCTCAAAAGGACCATAATTCACAGCCACCGCAACATTGAATGAATTATCCACAGCAAGAGACGACATAATAGGGGAAGGGGGAGAAGAAAGAATTAACACAGGATTATCCGACACCTTGTTAGAAACCTTATTAGGAATAGATAGGTCCACCACAAGATGACAATTGCCGACCGCATGACATATACTCTTATAAGAAGCACAAAAAGGAGGGAACTCCTCCATAATAACTTGTTGAATATAGCCGGACTTCTCAGGACCTAACGTAGGATAAGATTTAGTGATATCTAGCTCCACTAGAACACGAGCTAAGGATATCCTGGAACCATCAGAGATAGCAGAGATAATTTTTAGTGGCTTGCCGAAGAGAGAGCACAAACTATAAAGAATATGGGGGGAGAAGATGTGAGGGCATAGTTGCGGAAAGGAAACCCAAATCGGGATCACCGATAACTCAACACCAATATCAACTAGGGGAGACCACTTGGTAAGCTTCATGTAATAATTATAGACCAAATATGATCTAATGACAGAACACCCTACAATAATCAAGTTTCTTTGCCAATTTTATATGGATGTGCGACGGGTCTGGCAAGGTGACCGAAAATTCTCCATTCAGCTTGAGATTAAAGAAAAATTTATGAATAAAGTCGAGAGATGATCGTTTGGAGGGAAAAAACTAACTAAAGAAAAATGGAATGGGATAGCAAGAGCCATAATCTCCTGTTCTGAGATCCACAGCGAGGGTGATCCATGAAAAGAGGAAATCCTAAGTTCCAGAAATTCATTGATAGAAGAAGATCCTGCGAGAACTTCTAAAAATGAACGCGAAGAAGATGATCCCGGATCATCTTCTTCGCATCGATCCCCATAAAAAATCAGGGTTGTAAAGCTTTGGTGCCATTCTGACACACGTCGGAAAAGAAAAATGAGCCAAACAACAAAAATTCAAAAACAAAACCAAAAACGAAATAGAACTTCAATGGAAGATACGAAAAAAGTCGACGCCACCGAAACGGGCAGCCCCAGCCAAGCAGAAATGCGATGAAGGGAGCTAGGGCAAAGCCCTAGCGGAGCAGGCGAAATGAGAGAGAGCAAGCAAAAAAATTCAAAAAACACCATAATTCAAGATGAATACAGGGCATTAAAATATAGAAATTTAATACATTACCTTGAATTTGATTAGGTCAAAATATGTTGAACTGCATACTAACTTTTTAGGTGTTACAAGTCTCCCTTCCTTAAAAATATTTCTTCATCAATATTTAAAAACTTAATATATTTGGATACAATTACTTAAGTTCAAATTTCTTCTCCCATGTAGCTTCTCTTTATGTTATATTCCTTTATTGGACTTTGGAGATTGGATAATGCTTGTTTTTTTTAATTTTCTAACATTACAAGCCAGAATTCTCTCTAGTTCTTTTCTATAGCTCATATTGAAAAGAATCTCAATTTCTTCTATAGACACATGGTTTCCAAAATCAGATATCAATTTTCTTTGAAGTGACACATGAAATATGTTGTGAATGTCAATCATATCATCTAGCTACTATAATATGTAGGCAAATTTTCTAATTCTTTTAATGACTTCAAATGGTCTAACACATATTGGTCTCAACTTTTCTTCTTTAGTAAATTTGCTGATATTTTTATTGGCTTGATTTTCACATATACAAAGTCTATTACTTGAAACTCCATAGTTTGATGCTTAGCATCAAAGTACTATTTATGCCAACTATATAATTTTAATTTATCTATGATCAGACAGATCTTTTCAGTAGCATTATTAACTAATATTAGCCCAATTAGATTTATTTGATGTTCCTATATCAAAAACATATGTGTCATATCTCTTACCATGCGGAGCTTCATAAGGTGTCATATCTATAATATTTAATTGAAAGCTATTATTGTAAGTATACTTAATCAAAGTAATTGTGATCTTGTCAACTGCCACCAAAGTCCAAAATACACAATCTCAAAAAAATATTTTAATATCTAAATAACCCTGTAAGGTTGTCTGTTAATCAACAAATGAAAAGTAGTACTAGAATGCAATTTCATATCCAAACCTTATTGAATGTCCTTACATGATTGGGAAGTAAACTTGTCATCTCTATCATAAATGATTTCCTTTAGTATCCCATGTAATAGAATGATTTCACATACATATAATATATCAATCTTTCCACTGAATTAGAGTGTTAGATTGAAATAAAAAGAGCAAATTTTGTTAGACGGTCTACCACGACCCAAATAACATCATGCTCTACTCTCAACTCGGGAGAACCAATAGTGAAGTCCCTAGTCACCTCTTTCTATATCCATGCTAAAATGGGCAATGTCTATAAAAAACCTCTCAGTCACTGATGTTTAGCTTTCACTAGATAACATGATTTACAATCCTTTTAATCCAAGCCACCAGAACATACCTTTTAGATCACTATAAATTTTGCCGCTTCCTGAGTGAATATTGTAATCCAAAAATTGAGTCTCATGCAGAACAATTGATCTCAAATTTCTAGAACTAGGTACTCATAATCTTTTATTACCAAAGGTAATACAAGAATCACATACTCACAATTCAAATTTCTTATCATACTTAATCTGATCAATCAACTTCAAATAAGCTGCATCTGATCTCTGAGATTCTTAAATCCCTTCTTACATAGACATTTAATGATCATCTGAGCCAAAATATTAGAATCGTGATCAATAAGAGCAATCATCTCTAACTGAAGCTTCTTTATATCCCATTCCTGAAAATAACAACAAACTCCGACCAAGTAATATCTCCATTCATTTTTTTTTCCCTAAAATTTCTTTTGTCATTGTCTTATCCACCATCTCTCTACTTCTCCTTCAAACAAAAATATTGCTAGTGATACTTTTCTGCTCTTCGGACATTGCATATTATCAAATATCTATTATCAACAACCAACCTTCTACTATCTATGGTTCTATAGCTCCCTTATATAATGGTGACTTCAATTTATGAAACATATGCAGATGCTTATCTTTATCCCCATCCCTAATCACTGATTGTTTGATCTGAGTATCCCTTATAACCAGGGCAACTATACTAGTAAGTTTTAACATACTATCAGAAGAAACTGGAGCTACTGCTGCACTTTGCTCATTTTGCACATTTTGCTCAATTGGATTCATCAGTTCACTTATAGAATTCTTTTCCTAATCCACCAAACATCAAACCCAACATACATACACACATATGCAATTAATCAATCAAAGTAAATAATAAAATCGACACTACCCAATTGTATCCCAATCATAATTAATCATGCGGCTCTAATACCTCTTTATAACTCCCTAAGACCTAAATTAGAAGAATGATCTATTTCATTTTTAATTACTTTATCAAAGCCTCTAGTCCTCCTTCAATGGAAAAAAGAAGTGTCACTATATTTAAATATGTTAAAATAAACATAAGGATGAGACCGATCATGCATAAGTTTTTTCATACCTTAAATTTTGTGAAAGATGATGATGATGATGTTCATATTTGATGCAAGTCGTTTAGTATCATGTAATAGGCATATTGCATCAACATTTCATAAAAAAAAAAAAGTAATTAAAGATGAGATTTAATGATTTAAAATTGTTTTGAACTAAAATTTATAAATTGAAATATTATTTGATAAATGTATTCTAAAATTTGTCCTTTTTCTTAAATTAATTTTGTAAGAATAAAAATTGTGTTGTGCTTATGAGGACTGAAAATATATTTTATACCTTTCTTTTTTGTATGGAATGATTAAAAAAAACGATTAGATATACCTTTATCTATATAATAATTATATGAATTTAGCTAACAGTGTGATGAAAAAATAAAAATCACAATAAATTAAATTATATTGAATGTTTGTTCACAAAAATAATTTTATATAAACAATAAATTTTCTTTCAATTTAAATATGTTTTCCCTTTGAAAATTTTCTTGAATTATAGATAGGGGTGCAAACGAGTCGAGTTGAGCACGAATCAAGCTTAACTCAAACTCAGCTCGTTGGTCAGATCGTGAGCTTAAACTCGAGCTTTAGGTCAAATGGTCTGCTCGAGCTCGGCCCATCATGATGGATGCGAGATTGCGAGCAGCTAGCGAGGCAAATACTTCCTGCTCTGATCCTACTTCAACTTCCACGTGACCACGCTACTGATCCCGTGCCCATGCCAGTGCTTCCGCAATTCTGTCTTCCGCAATGGACCCGCTTGGCAAGTAATAGAGTCGAACTTAATCCTGATTGAGCTCGAAAATTTGTTAGAGCTCGAGCTTGAAACTCTATAAGCTCGGCTCGTGAGCTCATTAAAGAGTAGAGCTCAAGCAGGCTCATGAGTCGGCTTGACTCGTTTGCACCCCTAACTATAGCACTCTTTGTTAATTAACAATATTTCATAAAATTCTAAAGTAATATTAGCGCAATTGTTAAGGTTCTCTGGCATTTCCGCCTCTATTTTTCTTCCTCCTACGATTTTTGGGTAATCTCCTTCCTTTTACTCTAATTATTGATTTTCTCTTGCGATTTATGGTTGGATGGTTGTTAATTGTGTGGGTGACCCTAGTTTTTTGGTAGGAAAGTTTAAATCATGCTCTTTTCAGGACGCCTTATCCGGGGATTCGTCTCCTTTGGATTTTCCCGAACTTAAAATCACTTCTTGCCATGGTTTACCTTCTTTATGGATTTCTAATGAAGAAATGAGGACTTTAGCTATTTATTTGAGTTTGCGTTGGTAAGGAAATTTACTGGCTGTCGGTTGTCGTTGAATGTCATACAAAAGTTTTTCTTTCAACTTAAGTTTAGTGTGAATTTTCTGTCACTTTGCTAACTCCAAGAACGTTTGATTAAGTTTTTTAATGACCTTGATAACCGTCGCATTTTCTCGCACCGATCTTACTTCATTAGCAACTGTTTCATGAAGTTGATTAAATGGACACCTCTCTTAGAAATTCACATTGATTCTCCTTCCATACCCATCTGGGTATCTTTTCCCAATCTGCATCCACACCTATTTTCTCCCTAAATTTTACATTGCCTTAGCCCCTTGTTTGGTCATCCATTGTGAATGGATAATGCAAAGTCTGACAGCTCGAGGCCCTCGGTTGCTCGTGCGCTTGTGGAATTAGATGTTAACAACTGCTACTCTGACGAAGTTTGGATTGGTTCGGAATCTATTGGGTTCATTCAACGTGTTGAATTGGAAGAGTTTCTTACCTATTGTGCTCACTATAAGGTTTTGGGACTTGACTGCCATATTTTAAATTCTATACTAGCTAATATTCCTACTCTTAACATGGTTGGTTTAGATATGGATGTGGGTGATAAAATTGTTGCAAATGTGGTTCCCATTCTTTTGGATGAGAACCTTATTGATGATGTTGTTTTCTTTGAAA